>JAYKKM010000359.1:1310000-1592500 GCA_035772405.1 Chrysogorgia sp. JL179-B06
TCGCCATTCTATTGCACAAAGACAATGAGCCGAAATACTAGCAGTTTGTCTTAACCGAAACAGCACTTTATCTTGATCGGTAATATAGTCTGGTTGCCAAAAATAGAGCACGGCCGAAATAGCGCTGCAGAGTATATTGATGATTCGCTGTCATTGACAAAAAACACAGCCACAAAAGACCAAAAGGGTAATTCGACAAAAGTTATTGTTTTGCTCAACTAGACAATGAGCGAACTCTTGATAGTCTGGTTGACAAAAATAGAGCACGGCCGAAATAGCGCTCGGAGTAGCCTGTGTATATTGATGATATTCGCTGTTATTGACACGCTTTATTTGGACAAAAGGGAAATTCGACAAAAAAATATATAGTGAGCGAACTCTTGATCGCGTAAATATAGTCTGGTTGACAAAAATAGAGCATGATGACTCATCGTATTCATTGTTAAAGAGCGCTCACCGCGAAGGCGCGATGTCAAAGACAAATGATCCGAAATATCACTTTGTCTTGATAATTTATTGTCTGGTTGACAAAAATAAATCACGACCGAAATAGCGCTGAGTATATTGATGATTCGCTGTTATTGACAAAAAACACAGACACGCTTTATTTTGACAAATGTTATTCTATTGCTCAAAGACAAATGAGCGAATTCTTGATCGGTTATATTATTGTAACACTGAAACATATAGCGCTTGGTATATATTGGATGATTCGCTTGTTATTGACAAAAAAACATGGACACGCTTTGTTTTGAGAAAAACCATTCACTGAGACAGCACTTCGTCTTGATCGTTTATTGCCTCTGGTTATTTTACAAATAACGAATCGACTTTGAGTTGGGGGCGAAACGACTTTGAGTTGGGGGCGAAACGACTTTGAGTTGGGGGCGAAACGACTGGGGGCGAAACGACCGGATTCTGGATGCATGGGCCGAGTTACCAACAGACGTTATCAAGAATTATTTCCGAAGCTGCGTCTTGAACCTCCCTGTGGACGGTTCGAAAGACGATGTTATTCACTGTTTCAAAGAAGGCCAGCCATGTAGCACCGGAAGAGCAATGCTTCGTACGCAGTTAGGAATCTTGAGGGAACCTGAAATAGCAAATCCTTTCGAATGCACAGACTCAGATGTGGAAGAGGCGTACCCTCCCGCGATGGAGCTTGTAGACTCAGATCAAGAGGGGGACAGTGACATCGAAGTCGAGTGAAGACTTGAAAATAGGTGGAAAAGGACAATGACTACTGTTAATAGGAGTGTTTGAGGGAACCGGAACTAGGCAAAGACAAATGATGAAAAACTAAAAGTTATGTTAGCCACAAATTGCACAGCCAGAAAATAAACAATTAAATCAGAATAGAAAATGCGTTGTCTCTTTTAAATAAGCGCCGCCCTCGAATAAGCGCCGCATGTAAGACGCGAAAAATTTAATTAGCGCTGTGGCGCTTATTCGAACAATTACGGTATACGTACTGCCGATGCACCAGTCACTATATATCAGTCTCACCCAAGCATTACTGATATATAAAGCTGTGATTGCTGCAATAAGGCAGTAAATGTCATGGAATAAAAATAAATTTCATTTGATCATAGTGAGTTTTTATCACAAGTAAAGTAGTGTACTACCTAAGTAGGGTAATCTCTACAGCATCAAAGGACACTTTTGGTCAGTCTCAGTCTTTTTGTAGATGCATACAATGCAATACATACTATACATATAGTCTTGATTTTAACTTGTGTCGTGATTTCTCCTTTAAATACGACCTGTCTACATAAGTTTGGATATGGCATTGAAACAAACATTTCTTAGTTCATCTAAATCGCCATACGACCACAACCAATATTTATAAATGCCCTTTCAAAAAGGTCAATTCATTTTCAAGTGTGAAGTGACTGAAAAGTCTGAAAGCAACCAGTGTTAACTTACCGAGCTGCGAATTGGCCATGATTTGTTCAACGTAATTCATTTGCCCTTTTAAAAACGTCTTGTTTCACAACTGACCAGTTTTCGCTCGGGTGTTCTTGGTATTTCGTGTCAAAATACTGAAGATTACATGGAATTCTCAACTGATGGTGAATAGACCGCCATTTTGAATTTGTTCGGGTGGCAGTCATTCGTCTTCGTTCCATTTTCTGTGTTTTGATTGGCTACGAAGGCATTATTTTGTTAACTTAACTTACATTACACGCACGACAGCAAAGTATCTACTCGCCCATGCGCAGTATATACAAAAAGTGGGTTAATATCTTAACCATTTTACATTACATACACACTTTCACTAACCTGTCTATTTACTGTAAAATATAAAAATCCAAGAATCCAAGAAAAGTGTGTCATTTTTGGATGCCAATGGTTAAGGGTGGAATGGAATCTTTAAGGCAGCTGGTTGGGCATTGGGAGACAGCTTTGAAACATCCTTTAATACATTTTTCTTCAACAAAATGGTACAAATTCTGTCATAAGCAGCAGTTCCTACACAAGTAGAAAAGTACAAATTGAGTATTATATAAATACAGAATAACCTTTTTTGCTTCTGAATGTCTGCCTTTGACAAGTAACATATAAAATTATGTTGGTATGTTCACCAACATGCACTTCTGCTTAATTATTGCAGAAACATACTTTGAAAAGACATTTCTGTAATAACTTGTTATAATAATCAAGGAATAGCATTCTGATTATCTATTTGGTGGTGAATCACAGCCAGTTATTATGAAGCGTATTACTGTAATTGTACAAAATTGGGTAAATACGTACCTAAAATGAACAGGTTTTGTGATTGGCTATATGGAACAAAGGTGGTTAGGGTTAGGACATTGGTTTCTTTGTGGTTGATTCCATTGTTTTATTGTTTTAATCAACCAATCACAAAACTTGATAGTATAGGTAGGTGGCGACCCAAAAAATTTGAATTTAATTGTAATGCAAGTAAATTAATGGTACCCATAAGAATCCAATTGCGTGGTTAAAGCTCATCATGGGCACAGGATGTGAATAGCTCATCAGGATGATCCTCATGCTTATTTGTCATGTGACGAACAGTCGACTTCCACTTAGCCACAATTAGATCTTCAAAGCCTGGGATGGTAGACTGTGCACTCCGGTACAAATGGTTGCGGACAGCTTGTAGCCATTCTTGAATTATTTCACACCCTTTCTCTTTGCTTGCCTTCCTGAGTTGTTTATGGATGCTTTTGTTCACATGCCAGATGTCATTGAAATGCTGTGTATCCTTCTCTTTGGTCCTGATCCACTTTGCTACCCCTTTATGTCTATCACTAATAAAAATGTCCATCTTAAGACCAGATTTCTTGAGAAATTCAAAACATCTTTTTCACCCTCCAGTTCCATTGCATTGCTGCTCCCACATTCATTTGCCTATGTGTATTTAAAATATAGCAGCATAATATTACTTATTACCATTAGATACTTGACCACAAATCAAGTACAGTACTGTGTATTGATTAGAACAAGTTGCATTGTTGTATTATCAAGGTAAATGTTTCAAGCTAGTAGATTTTTGAACTACATGTACAGTACAGAAGCAGAAAAGAATGTAATTGCAGTCCTTGAATAAACCAGTTTGTTTATTATGGTTTGTCAAAAATCTACTTGAAACATTTACCTTGATAATACAACAATGCAACTTGAACTAATCAATACACGGTACTGTAGTATGTATGGAAACCCAAATCCCAGTCTTTATTATCAATATGAGCACAATACCTGAAGTAATTCAAAATGGACCAGCTTTGAAATTGTATTGTTGAACATTGTGTAGACACCATACTTAGCGCTATGACCCATAGAATCAAATCGCCCATCTCCTGACCATGTCTGCGATTCACTTCTGCTCAGGCTCTCAATCAAACGAGACTGGTAAACCTCCCAATGCTTCAAGACAGCTGGAAACAAGAACTTACTTTGGTGAGCAAAGTATGTTCGTGTTGAAATCGACACAAGGTTCATGTGTCTAAACATCAACATAACTTGACTGATATTGATACCAGACATCAGAATACCAAAACTTGTCATGATGTTGCCTGCTGGATGTTGTCCTAAAACCAAAGGTTGGCTTTTCCAGCTGAATTTCTCTACAGAACATTTGTTACATGTCTGCACCACAATTGCCATTGACCCTTTCTGTTTCACTTGAACCTTTGGTTTTTCAGCTTTACAATTGAAGCAGAACATACCAAATAAGCTGACGAGGGAACTATAGAAAACCAGGAACTTTGGTTCATTATATGGACTGGTTCCTTCATCAACACTGAAACAGAATATCAAATATTAAAATTAAAACAGAGGGCATCTCAAGGAATAAACTCTTACTCAAGATTGCAAATATAAGGGAAGCAAACACACATTTAAGCTTTCACGGTAAAGTGTAAATTTCCCTTGGCAAGAAGTTATTTATATACTCCAAAGTCCAACCTAAAGTACAGTCAGTGTCTGCAAATTTGGTTACACTTACTTGATAGTGTTTCTTGTTTCTTCTTCCTCAGTTTCTACTGCAGACTGACTTGATTCTTCAACAGAGGAATAATCCATTAAAGTTTCGTGTCACTATCGTCTTCGTCGCCTATCGCTGCTCACATTCATACCAACTTCAGTAGCCAATTACACGAGCGTCACTGAATGGGGAACCCACAACAGAGCTCTTAGTACTACTTTTGATTGTAGATTCTTCACCTTTCAAAACAAATTCGCTTTCATCTTTTTATACCAGCTGATCGTCTTTTGAAGCTCTTGACAGGATGTGCAAGAAACGTTGACACGATGCGGTCCTACTAAATACTGCCCGGAGCGCCCGAGAGTGCCCGAGAGTGCCCGGGAGCACGTGAGAGCGCCCGGGAGTATACAAGATAGTATAAATCAGTGTACGATCCTTTCTGAGCTTCTTTGAGTCGTTTATATTGACGAAAAATAATATTAAAAGTGATTTTCAACCACCTTAGCAACAAACAGTGCAGCACGGCCGCCCACACAGGAAGCTATGCGAAACATGAGATTTTAACTTTAATTATGAATGTAATTATATAAATATTGTCATTCACTGTATATAAGCTATTCTGCGTCTCAGCGAATCCGCGTAAACAAAACGACACAATGGCTGGATGACTCATAAAATTTCGATACTTTTCAACTGTTTTTGTCAAAAAAAATGAAAAAAAACTTAAGCAAATATTTAACAATCATACCATTCGCTCTTGTTGTATATGGCTGATAGCAGTTTTCCTGCCGCCATCTTGTGTTTGAGACGCAGAATAGCTTATATACGGTGAATGACAATATTTATATAATTACATTCATAATTAAAGTTAAAATCTCATGTTTCGCATAGCTTCCTGTGTGGGCGGCCGTGCTGCACTGTTTGTTGCTAAGGTGGTTGAAAATCACTTTTAATATTATTTTTCGTCAATATAAACGACTCAAAGAAGCTCAGAAAGGATCGTACACTGATTTATACTATCTTGTATACTCCCGGGCGCTCTCACGTGCTCCCGGGCGCTCCGGGCAGTATTTAGTAGGACCCACACGATGTGCAAGAACTAGTAAATTTAGGCTTAGTAAGACTGACATCCTCCATCGTTTCGCTGTCAGTGTCACTATCATCAACGAGTCCAGGATCATCGATGTTAACTTTCGCAGGAGAAAAGTACAACTTTACAGGAGATTTTTCTTTTACACTGGTCTTACTATGACGAATTATCTTCAAATAAAAATATATTAAACCTTATTAAACTAATTTACATAAAGGTAACAACATGTATCATCACATAATATTTAAATGAGACTCGTCGCACATATAATGTATATAGGCTACCTGTCTCCGTTTTCTTTCCGATAGGTTTTCTACAGCAGGTAGAACATTTCCAGCTACGTTAGGAATAGCATCAACGTTAGGAATAGCATCTTCTTTTAAAATCCTTTTGATGCCAATTGTTTTCGCTAAAGTAACATCCATGTTATAAACAGTGGCGTAGTCAGGGTTGACCAATTACCCGGGCACCAAATGGGCACCCAAGATTTGTTAAGGGATAACTCAACCACGACTACGAAATTGAGGGCGAGCGCCGAAATATCCAACCGGGGCAGGATTTCAGTTCGGCATTCTGGTAATAAAAAACGTTGCAATTTGAGATGAAGTATATTAAGCTTTATACAAAAATATACAACCGTAGTCTTATATGATTAAAGGTTACATAGTTATTCCTCTGTGGACTGTGATAACTGGCAGTCTGTCTTTTTTAGTTTTAGGCCCTGTTGAAACGTCGCGTTTTTACATGCGCCAAATCTAATTGTTGAATTGAATGCATGTAAAATGCGACGTTTGAATCAATTAAATTCTACTTCAGTCGAATATGCGAATGAACTAGTCGAATATTCGACTGAAGTTCGACTGTTGATTTAAACGTCGTATTTTACATGCGCCGAATCTAATGCATAAATTATGTTAAACTATGTCTTACCCATAATTCAAATAAGAGAATCTGGGAACGAAACGAGTGTCGGCAATGAAATGCGACACAATTAAATGCGACGTTTGAATCAAATCATTCAGTTCGGTGGTCTGGTCTAGTTCAGATTTTTAAAATTATGAATATAATTGCCCGGGCCAGTGCCCGGGTGGGCCCGGTCTTGGCTACGCCACTGGTTATAAACACGAATTATCGAAGTGGGCCGAACAAAGAAATGACGTGCCAGAAGCGTTAAAGCTTGGTCGATGTTTTCGAACAAAATTCACCCACTTTCTTCACCTCTGGATCTTTTGTTTCGCTAGGGAATATATGTATAGATATTCCATCAGTGTGTTGACTATTGGCGCAACTAACTTGGTTTGGACCGCCAGCAACACAGCGTTTTCCACCACGAGGTCGTTTATCGCTAGTTGATGAACTCGCCATGATGAAATTTGGTACTACTTGTGACGTAGCACTTTAACAAAATGGCAGCGCAAAAGTTCGCATAAAAAATGTCAGAAATTGCAACTTTGGAAGGCTATAAAATCACTTTCACAAGACCAATTTTAATTCTGATTGCAGCAAACAAATCGGCAGAACAGATACACATTTACTTAAGCAAATAAATAAAAATTCGAAAATTCCATTGCAGTAGCACTTTAAAGGCTCTCAGAGATACATGTAGGTCCATTCGATTGGAAAATTAATGGCTTATCTATTTTAAGTAAAATAACTAAGCAATATGCTACGACGGCAGGCGAGGGATTGTTGCGTACACGTATTTCTAGAACTATAATAAAATTGTCGTATATTATGTAATAAAAGATTGATGGTAGCATATAGGAAATTGCGTTATAAAACAACCCATGTGCAGTCGAGCTAGCGATAGGTCCGACTTTGTCACCTATCCGTCGTTTTGAACGTTATCTCGATCAACATTTAACCGTTTTCAATTCTGAAAACAGATTTTGAATTAGCGAGTCTAAATACATAACACACGTACCTATTATATTCGCAAACTTGTATCCCCTTCGTAAAAACCTTATGTAATTCGTCTGATCACAAATCGGTAATGGCCGCTAGCATTTCTGCTCAAATATGGTCCGACTCAAACGGAGCACCAAAACGACCGTTTACTTCCATATAAGGAGTTGGTCCTACCATGTGCGGCTTATATATTTAACAATTATACCATGAGCTCGAGTCGTATATGAGCTCATAGCCAACGAGGCGCCGAGTAGCCATATTAGTTCATATACGACGAGAGCGAATGGTATATTGGTTTTATTATATAGCTTTTATATATTTTAATGGTATATTGGTTTTATTATATAGCTTTTATTATATATTTTATTATATAGTAGATCTGGACATTGCAGTTATGGAAGTTAAACACTGGACTCTGTGTCATCAAGCTGCTTTGATTTTTGAATGTTAACGACTGGTTGTTAACAACTGATGTTGACTGAGAATTTGGAGAAGAAATAGACACCGTTGAGACATCAGTAATGCTACGATTTTCTTGATTTTGATCTCTTTCACTCAAGATCGCTGGAACTGCATCGCTTGGATTAATATAACTGTTTAAGATGGCAGACATCGCTTCTTGTTGACGTGCAGATGGCCGGCTGCTGTAAGACTCTATGGAAGCGTCGGATTTATGGCCTGTCAAAGATTTTATATGACGATTTTCAACGTGGGCATCTGACAGAACCGTGACTGATGTGGCTCTAATGCAGCTCAATTCCTGCTCTCTTGTTCATAATACGGAGCAAGTATCCAAGGGTCGATTCGCAGACTGGCGCGTTGGAATACCAAACCATGTTGGCGTTGACATAAAAATTTTGGCATTTTGGATCTTTTTGGTCACTGGAAAAGACAGTCACAGAAAGGATTTAGATGCTCTAAGTAGTTCTTGATTAGAAAAGATTTTGCCATCGAATTCGTCTTCAGGATCGTTGAGGCCTCCTTGATGATTTTTTGTCGCTAGGAGAAAACCTGGAACTTCACGGTGGAGTTCAAAAAACGCTTTACCGTCTTGTGTTAATCTCTGAATTAGCATGGACGGCTTCAACTGCCTTTGGTTTTCTCTGCCTCTTTTGCCAAAGTAAAAACGTAGGAAGAACCGCACTGTACGGAATAGTTGTGCTGGACTTTTGCTGTCAGCTGGCCCCAACTCACCAGAACTAAAAAGTAGCTGGATTTGGTTGCTTGAAACAGCTCTTTTGTGAACTGTGCCTGCTATTTTTCCTGATTTTCTTAAATCTTTGACAAACGCATTTAAGACAGCATTATTGAGAAATCTTTATTGTTTGGAGGGCTTTTCAGAAACCGGTCAATGGCGGCTCTCATCGACTTAATTGTTGTTTTATAATATGAGCCATTTTTTTGTCTAGCAGATGTATAAAACAGCTTCAGACAAGTATTCAACTCAGGTTTTGACATGTATGATGTATTTTTCAAACTTTTTAGTGCTTGTGAACCATTCTAAAAATTAAACCCGAAACTTTAAATTTTATAAACAAATTTTTTTACGGCGTCATTTTCAATCAATGTTTATTTAGAGAAATTGCAGTTTTTCTCATTTTTTATTTGAAAGAAATATTTACTTACCATCAAATACTATCATCCCATATTTTGTAGCTTTGTTTGTATTTTTTGGTGTATTTTTTCAAGTAAAAGTTGAATTTCGTTTAAATGGACAAATCGTTCAGCCATTATTTGTTATTTCTCTACTAGTAGAAGAGAGCCAATTAGATTACGCAAAAGCTCATATCCGATAGCATACTATATAATATATATATATATATACGAACTATTCGTGAGAAATGGATCTCTGCCCCGGCGAGATTATCAACCTCGCTTGGGAGGGGATTAAATGGTCATTAAACCATGTCAAATTGTTGAAAATTGTCATAATAGAATTGCTTTGTTCTTTAAAATTACATTACTATATTTATGTCATCACATTCTTGATTTATGTCAGTAAATTTAAGTTTAAAAGTTGACTGAGCAGCTATCAGTTGGCGGCTGTCCATAACATGCTAAATTATAATCATCTGCATATTTTGAAAACAATATATTTCTGAATTTTGAATAATAATATGTAATTCATCTTAGAGTTTACAAATCATGACCAGTTGTCGTGTACTGCTTCGCCACTACAAAATAGTGAAAGCTCGGGAAAAATGCTAAACATTAAAAATTCATCATCTTAAGGCTGACCTTGTCATTTGGCATGGACGCAATACTTATAATCATCACAGAGCAGAGAGTATTACAATATTTCACTTTGATTTGCTCTAAGTCAGGCTCTCATGAAGTTTTTGTGAGAGTGTTCTTTGCAGACTTGCCTGCATAATCACACTAAGAAGCCTCATGGAACACTCCCACAAAAATCTTGTGAGATGGAAATGGAGCATGCCTATTAAAACAACTACAAAAATTATTAAGAGAAAATTATTTTAGTGTTACTCAAAACTATTTAAACAGTCAGTGCTTCTAATTTGCTCTGGTAATGAATTCCAGAGTTTTGCATTGCCAACTCAGAATGTTCTGTCTCCATGGGTAATAGTATTCACAAATAGCATATTTCGGTTAGATGATCTTAAAGTGAAAGTAGGGTTATATCGAGCCTGTAAATCACTGAAATAAATGGGACCATTTAAAGCTTTGAAAGTAATCAATAGTACTGTATCTTGAAAATAATCCTTCATATCACTATATCCTAAATAAGCAGTACATCAATATTTTAAGAGTATTAGAGCAGACTGTATTGTGAACAATATAATGTTTTATGACTACATAACCTATTTTTGCATTAATATTGGACTATTCTTTGTATGACCCATATTTTCTTTCAGTATCACAAGTGTTGTGGAAATGTAGCCACTTTTCTCCATGTCTGAAACCATGTTGGCTGTGCATTTTAGGTGGAACTGTTTTGATCTTGCTTCTGGGGAAGGGATTAATGTAGCAAGATCCCTCTGAATACATTTTTAATACCATACAATATAACAATTAACCCTTACAACCATTTGATAGAACATATGACAAATAATATTTCCACACATAATTTGCATAAATTATGCTAATTAGCTGACGAAATGGCCGCCGATTGGTCAAAATCGGGATATACTTAAAACAAATTTGCCATTTTCCAAACACTATTTCTCCCTCATTTTCCCATATATTTACTTATAAATACTTTGCCAGGTTTGTTAGGGTTCACTACTCCATGGTGAAGGTACCATGTTTTTGCGGTGATTTTGGCGGATTGCTCTTTGGTAAGCTTCCTTGCATGACCATTGTGGATGAAATCCTCCATTGATTTCCTGTACATCGTTTCGTATTCCAGATCGCGCCATAATTTCCTCTTGAGGCCTTGAAGCCTTGCCTCTGCTACGATCTTATTAGTCGGCAACTCGGATTGTCCTGTCTCCATAGTAAGCTTGTTTCGTAGTGCCCATCCACTAGTTTAGTCGTTCTTTGTAGAATTTCCTCGGCTCTGTAATCTTCGACTGACATAGTTTCTGCCAGTCTGTCATGTAGTCCGCTCGTTTCAAGTTTCCAGAATTCCTCGACTTGTCTGTTGAGTGTCTGATCGTTGCTCAGGAAATTGACATCGTGCTCGTTGATAGACTTCTTTGTCTCCATACATACGTCCAGCAATAGTCCAACCAAGCGCTGTTCTCACGGCATATAGTTCGCAGGTCGGGTCTTCTGAGCTCCGCACCTCTCGAACAACGTGTGCCCCTTTTACATCTTCACCAATGATGAGGGAGACTTCCTTCACGTCTACGTCAGGTATCACGATGTCAGGTATCACGATGTCAGCTAGATGTGGGTGCGTTTGATGCGTAATTTCGTGGGGAAGAACGCGTTCGTTTATGTTTAAGTCCTTAACGAGGCCTTCTTCAACTTCTAGCACTGGGTCTCCGTCTTTGGATTCCGCTGCCTGGAGGAAGAATGATACCACTTCGAACTCGCAGTCTTGTCTTCCTAGAACAGTGGTCACAGCTACTGACTCTGTTGAACCTGAGACACCGAGTTTGCGGGCGAACGCTGTATCAATCAATGTTCCTCTCGAAGCGTTATCTAATAAGCCGTAAGTGGATAATGACTGGCCGTCTTTCGATGTGACTCTCACCGGAACGACGTGTAAGAGAACCGTTCTCTTTCGTATATCTGTGATCGTAAATCAACATTCCTTCGTTCACCTTGACTTTGACTCGGATTTTGTGAGTCTGTTTCTTGTGTATCTGGGTGTCCTGATGGGAGTGTCAGAGGTTAACTTTGTTGCGTTAGCCGCCCGGGTTGGATGTCACCTGACTCGCGATGGTTACTAGATTCGCCAGGGAGAGTCTGAAGGTTACGATGCAGTAGCTTGTTGAGGGCGTATTTGGCTCCGCATTTGCAGGCGTCGACTGATTCGCACTCATTCTTCATGTGTCCGGCGACTAAACATATATGACAAAGTTTATGCTCCTTTACCAATTTCCATCTTTTATCTACGGTTGTTCCAAAGAATTCCTTGCATTGGGTGAGCAGATGTTTACTGTTGCATGAAAGGCACTTTGCTTCTCTTGGATCAACGTCCGTCGCAAAGGCGGAAATCCGGTTTTCTGATTGGTGGCGTGTCATACCTCTCATAGGGGTACTGTTGGGGCTCTCTTTCCTTGTACCTTTGCCGAGAATAGCTCCAAAAACAGGGTGATTCATGATCTTTACCCGTTCCTCGACGAGTTGGAATACGTGGTTAAGGCCGAGACCAGATTTGGTCTCCGCACACAATTTTGGAACCCTTTTTGCCCAATCAATTTGAAGATAAAGGGGAAGGCGATCGATGACTTTCTCTACATTGTAGGATGCATTCATTTCGTGCTTGTAGGCTTCGTTAGTATCGAGAACTTTGATACAGGCTCGTAGGTTGTTTCTGAGCTGCTCTGTCACCTCTTGCGATTCGTAGCCCTTCAGTTATGCGATTTAAGGATGCTCTCACTACCATAACTGGGTGACCGTACTGTGCCTCCAAAATTTCCAATGCTTCAGCATAACCGTTTTCTTCTATCTCACAGTGCTGTATCGCTTCTAGTGCTTCTCCTGATACAAAACTCAACAAGTGCCATATTCGTTCCTTCCCTGTGAATTCTTTGTGGTTCAGCCAATCTTCTACCCTCTGTTTAAACATAGGAAACTGGTCTGCGTTGCCTGAGAACTTTGGAGGTTCTGCCTTTGGGACCCCTTGTCTTTGGAGTAGGTGTCTCATCACAGCTGTTGTCTCAGCATTTTGCTTCATCGCCTCTACTATCGTGGTGACCAGATCTGTGGTATAATTCACATTGCTTGCTGTTTGGTTCTCTTGAATGGATCCTTCATTGTCTTGTGCATGTCCGTTTGATTCGTCCTTTATAAGGTGTGCGTGGGTTTCTTGTGTAAACCCAGATCTTTCAACGGGCGAAGTTAATACTCGGCTACGCTTTTTCTCACTGACTCGTGTATCGCCATCTGATTCGTGTTTAAAGTGGGTTTCTCGTGCTAACCCAGGTCCTTCAACAGGCGGAGCGATTAGTCGACTATGATTGTCTCCAGGGTTGAACGACGGGGCATACGGATTGTAAGCCCAATTAACAGTGCTACCATTATTTATCTTCGACGCTCCTGTGTCTTGCTCTCTAATGATTTCTTCCTCTTCCTGTGCTAGGAGATCTGCCTCAAGTTGTACAAGTTCGGCCTCATCGCGTAATATTTGCAAGCGTTGTTGTTGTTCGGCTTCGAATTGTCTTCGCTTGAGCTCCTGTTGCTGCTGTTCCAGTTGGGTTTGCTTTTCTGCTTGTTGGAGTTTGAGTTGTGCAAGTTTGGCAATTCTGGCAACCTGTCGAGATCTCGAAGACCCGCGATGATGATAGGCTGCAAATCGACATGGCCTTTTCTCCTCTATCAGAACCAGACCGGGCGAAGTTCTGGCAATTCTTCTTATGTCTCTCAAGAGCTTGTCTCTGTAATCCCAAATATTCCAACTCTTTGGTGTCATTGACAGACGCGGCATATTGAGCGTATTTAATTTCGTAAAATTCCCATTCTACATCTAGTTTATTAAGATATTCTGTAGAGTGTCGAGTTCAACTCGTGAACGAACATCATCACGTACCTGTTGGACAAGCAGCTCAACGTTCGAAGCTAGCTCCGATAATTCCCGTTTCTCTCGTAAGGGTATTGGGCGCCCTGTGGATTGTATCGCGGGCTCAGGATCGAGGCCCATCAAGCGCCTTGATCTTCGAAGGGTTTCCTTTATGTTGATTTCTGTATTTTTCTGGCCATTACTTCCCGTCAAACATTGCTCAAGATGTTCACGATCGTCCTTGGTATGTTCGTCATGCTTCTCATCAATTCGTTGCTTCTGTTTCTCGAAAATCGATCCGTCCAGTACGGAGGTAATTTCACCATAATCCGTCATTTCACATTCGTCCAAGTTAATAATAATATAAACCAGTTTGTGACTTCATTTATGCTTCATTAACACACAGCAAATAAACAAAAGATAAAACTATGTAGGAAATGCGACCCTACAGGATGTGTTCCATGCTGGTTGTCGTATGATTTTTGGCATTAACAAGATTATACGCTTCGTTCGTGTGTAGATTTTATTGTTATCGATATCACTCTTGACTTTAAGGTTTTCTACACAAATAAAACATTCAGACAACTACAGTTACACTAACAATATTGCAGCTACAAAATTGGAGCAAAATTACTTACATCTTTGTTAAAGAACCAGCAATGAAAACATGAAGAAAACGTAAACAAATCCTCTTACACAAGCATTGCGCATGACCGTCATGCAGCTTGGAACCGGAAGTTCCAATACAAAAACTAAACGCACTGTTCCCAACAACAGTAGACCAGAGACTGATGGATACCCCACGCTGCGAATTGGTCAAGATCGGTCAAATGGAGTAGCGAATAAGAACACGGTATTTGTCTGAATTAACCAATCAGGTTACACATGCATGAGTCCCTGATCACCAAGATCGGTCAAATTGGCCGATCACCATGGAGATCGGTGTATTGACCAATCAAATAGCTGGAATCTGACTCAGATCGGTCAAAGCTCATGCGGAAGACCGCTGAGAAGAAGCAGGCGTTTTTTGGGGCGAGAAGGGCGCGAGTCGGTCAGTGCCGATGAATTACGAATAAAATCACGAATGATTATGAAACAATTGTACCTTGTTGTAATTGCGCAATTTTTACAGCGACTGCTGATGGTCGATTCGGAATTTTTTATGCTAGCAAAAAATTACAGCAGTCGCATGACCGATTTGACATACGCTAAATCCGCCCCTGAGCATAAACATTTCCAAAGCCAAGATTAAATAAATCGAATGATCCCCGTTTGCAGGAGCTAGTTGTGGCTGAATGGCATGGTGAATTTAGCAATGAGTATTAAATGTTTCTTACAGTTGCTAAATTGTTAAATTTAGTTGATACATCTTATGCTTATGGCTCTGTCCAACACGTTCTAAAGTGCCCAATAGTAATACTGCTTTGTCGGTAATTCCGATTTATGTGGCTTTCAATTAAACCGGAAGGGGCCATTATGACATTTACACTTTCCCTGCAGAGGAACTTGCTGGTGAAGAGACCGACCCTGAAACCAACGTGTATATGAAGATGGATGTGGCACTAACTGTGGATGCAAGAATTGCGACAACCCACATCCTCCAACACAAAGCAGAAAACGATGAAAACATGACAGTACGCCAAGAACATGCAGTGATTACAAGCAGTTAATTCTGCAACAAATTGTGCAAAGTCATGTAGCATTCAGAGAACAAGAACCTGACTATGATTAAATATGTCATATTTCTTTCCATAATGAATTTTAATGTAGGGAATACAAACACAACTACTCAAAAATGAAAGTGATGATAAAAGGTATTATAAGCCAAAAGAAACTTTATCCTTGCATTATTACAACGCGAAATGGAAAATAGTTGGTTAATGTGTCCACGAATCCAGTGGATTCATTGATCATTGGATCCAATAGACACTGCATTGTCCAATGGACATTTAAGGTAGCAAGATCCCACATAATCTATTTATAATACCCTCCAATGTAACAATTAACTGTGGCAACCATTTGATGAAAGAACATATGAAAAAATATATTTCCACAAAAACGTTTGCATAAATTATGCTAATTAGCTGACAAAATGGCCGCCGATATGTCAAAACTCAGATATACTTCAAGCGAGATTACTCAGGCATTTTCAGATATAGGGTACTGGAAGTTGCAGAGTTTATGACTTGTATATTTGGGCATATTCTGATGGTAACACCTTCAAGATTAAGTGCTCAGCTATTTTATGACATGCTTTTTTCATGTTTTTCAATTTTCGCAATATTAATAATGTCATAATTCAACAAGTTAATCAGATTCGAAATTCCTACCATCATTCCCTATATATGCATGCAAAGAATATTCTGTGGTGAAGATTTCATTAAAATATATGAAGAAATAAGAGAAAAATAGTGTTTGGAAGATGGCGAGGTTGCTACAAAATGCATTCTGAGAAAACAATACTACAAGATGCTACAAAATCATTTTTACTTGTTTTTTTCATTACCATTTCTCTAAACATCGATATCCATCAGTGTAAGGTATACTTTGTCACTGATTTTTGTTAAAAATACAACTTTTCCTGGAAAATATTTTTGCCACCTTAATTGTCAATGGATCCAATGGACACCGCCATTATTTATACCAAAGGCAAGACAGACTTCATTCTTTAAAACTTGCTAGCAAGCAACTCGTGTGCGCTTGCATGTGGTTGCATATCTATAATATTAAAAACTCATAGTCCTGTGCAAAAGTTTCAGAGTCTTGATAATAGTGTCATAGTGTGAATGGGGTTGTAATAATTCGCTGAATATCGATTGATGTGTATTTAGACTATAGTTGTTGATTTGTTGTTCTGACTGTGTTCCTGCATATTGCCTTGTGCACTCGATTAATAGATGCGATCAAGTTTCAAAACAATTTAATAACTCGCATAAAAAGCCTTTGAGCTCTAAACATTTTATTATGAAGTTTCAATATACTTTGTGTAATACATTATGTAGAGACGCACGTCTAAAGCATCATGAGAGGAATTTTCACAAAACAAAAGACGAAAAAACCAAGAGCAAATTTATAACTTGGTCAACCACATGTCGCCCAAGCAATAAAAACTTTGTCTTTGTAAATTGTAATTTGAAAATCTGTCAATGCCACAATCAGTGCGCCATGTGAATTCCGAATTATATATTTTCGAATATAAAAATGGGTCGGTAAATATGGAGGACAGCCACAGTGGCGTAGCGTCATATTTCCAAAGCCCATCTCGCTTGTTGTGGTTATTTCAAGTAATAAATGTTTTGTGCCACTCTTTCAGATCTGCATGCAGTCAGTGGCGTAACTACTAGGGGCTGTCCCCGGGCAGAGCCGGGGGCAAGGGGGCCCTTGGCCAAGATCTTAACAAAAAATAATTTATACGGATTATAGCATGCGCATTCTATTTGAGAATGTAGTAGCTTTTGCCTTTTGTTAGAAAGTAGAAACAAGTTTAATTTGTCTTGAACAGTATCAAAGTTTTACAAAACGACTGGAGGCGTAATAGATTATATTATTATAAAGTATACATGCAGTAAGTTTCAAAAATCCGCTGTCAAGACGATGCGTGGGCTCGGTCGTTTCCTCATGCTATTTTGCAAGAATGAAGCAGTATGAGAACGAAGTGTTTTGTTAATGAATAAATAAAGCTGCTTTTTCGGCGTGCACAGGAGTATCTTTTAATGTACTGTAGTTATGTGTATGTTCAGATTTGTGATTTGTTTATACTTGTTAGTGGTACTTATTGATTATAATCTTCAAATTTGACGTCTACAACCTATCACTACAAGTGCTTTGCTCCATAGTTCTTATAATTAGATCAACAAGATGTGGTTTACAAATATAAGCTAAATTCGCGAATTCGGTATTATAATCAAGCATACAATGGCCAACTTGTCTTTCATACGCAGTTGTCGCAACGATTTTCTTTTTTTGTTAGTGTCAATAAATATCCTTGCAGAATTCGCCAAACACAAAGTTAGAGCTTTGGGGGATATAAAATTCAATTTCAAGTCTTGACTTTGCAGGGAACAGTTGGCTTTGGATCGTTGGGGGGGGGGCTCTTATCTTCTTTTACCGGGGGCCTCTAGCCCGAGATTTACGCCACTGCATGAATTGTCCTTAAAGCGGTGTTTGCATTTGTTTGTGGTAGCCGTGATGGTAGGCTGGTAACTGTGGCTGAAGAGTGCAGACTTGGAGCAATTTTAAACGTTTGTGGACATTTTCAACGTTCGTGGACAATGTGTATTTTATGTATCCAGAATTGTTATCGAGTCACAACTAATAATAATAATAATAGACTTTATTTACCGAGGGTAACACTAAACAGTTACAAAAACTGATAAACTCGTGGCCCTCTAAAAACATTGGATAATTATTAAAAACATTGGATAGTTATCGAGTCACAACTTGTTTAGTAAATTTAACGAGTTTTGTGGGAATAAGGTTTAGGCTTTGAGCACGATATTTATATCAAATTGGGGGTTGGTTGATTTTGTGGTAGGAAGCTTGTCACTTTGGATGGCAGTAAAGATGTGATTGTATATCATGACAAGAGGCACATATGTGGGTAGTTGTTTTACAAAGCATTGTTGAAAGTGTAAAGTGCAAGAACATTGAGCAACCAACGATATAATGGCAATTAAAACCATGTTTTTTTGTTGTTTCATATTCTTGGCCCATATTTCACAAACCTATTAAGAAAATAGTATTGCACAGCTGTGTTTTTGCACCATAAATAACTTAAAAGCTCATTCCATATTTTTCCAACAACCGCTATTATCAAGCTATAAATGGCCGTAAATTAAAAAGAACCTGGGTCCTGCAGGAAATACTCACATTGTGTAACTTTGTTGGTATCAAAGACCAATCAATATCCACATCATGTGTCCGGTACACGAAGGAGATGCTGGAAATATACACTCAAACACACAGAAAAATTAAACAAAATCAATCTGGCGTCGTGAACAAATATGCATGTATGCACCTTAAACTCTCATGCAATGAAAGTGTCTTCAAGTAACTTAAACGACAAAATCAATTCCGTTGCGTCCAACTTGATGATTTGCACGTTTTGCACGTCGTTTAATATTTTATAACCACACAAATTACGTTTGTATTAGTTACAACAACGTCTGAAAACATTTTTTTCCAACAAAGTGATTCATGTATATATATAAAAAATAAGCTGGTCTTTTAAGTCTTTTTATGTAATAATTTTATTACTTAATAGTTTAAAGGACTTTTCCTTCTTTCTTTTGGTCACGATCTAAGGTCTCATATGAGGAACCTATGTTAACGTGTTTGGCAGAGGTTATTGTTTCCGGTATAGTATCATTCATCATGGTATGGTTATTACAGCTTCGTCGTTTATGTTCCCTTCTATGTCATTACATCGCTTCTGTGAGACAGTTCAATACCTGGATTATGTGCTGGAACAGTCTATGCATCTTTGGTCAATGATAAGAAATGGAAAATAATAAATCAGTTACTATACCTATATGATCACTCCATATCGCTTAATTTTAAATAAGTATTGTTAATTTTAAATAAGTGTACTTATATACTTATTGCACAAGGTTACTCCTAAAATGTGTGAGGCATTACACTGGAAGACAGATTGCGTGGCGTGATGCAATAACAGGAAGTGAAAAATATTATATTTGTAACAAAAGTTTCGGTGTAGATTTTATTTTATTTTTATAACTTTGCCATACACATTACCAACATAAATGTAGACATTAAGACAATAGATACGATCGTGGCTGACCAGCAGAACGCAACAGGTTGTGCTTGAGGGAGAAAGCAGTGAGAAATCAGTCGTAAAGTCTGGAGTCCCCCAGGGGACAGTATTGGGCCCACTGTGCTTCCTAGTGTACATATTAATGATATGGGAAATGACATCTCGAGTAATCTGAAGCTGTTTGCGGATGACACATTAATGTATGGGCTAGTGCATAGTGTTTATGATGCCATCAGCCTTCAACAAGATCTGGATAGACTGGTTGATTGGGCAAGCTGCTGGCAAATGGATTTCCATCCCTCAAAGTGCGATGTTCTACGAATTTGTAGGACTAGCAACCCAACAATATCCATATTCTATGCAGGGCAGACTTTGAAAGCCGTAGATCACCAGCTATACCTTGGAAGAGACCCTCAATTGGAAAACTCACATTTTGAACGTAAAGAACAAAGCCAATAAGACACTAGGATTTGTTAAACGTTATCTCCAAGTGGCCGAAAGGGATTAAAGCACAGGCGTATAAGTCCCTGGTAAGACCCATCCTGGAATATTCCAGCACTGTATGGGATCCGTATAGGGTCTACCAGAAGGCTTGGCTGGAGCAAGTTCAACGACGTGCTGCCCGGTTCGCCACTAATACGTATTCAAGAGAGGAAGGATGTGTTACACATGCCTTGGAACATCTGGGATGGCCGACATTGGAGGCGAGGAGACGAGTCGCTAGACTCACACTGATGTATAAAACACTTCATAATCATGCAGCTGTGGTTATCCCACAGTACATTCAACACCAATCATACACAAAGACTAGATTCTCCCATCCAATGAAATTCATTCCCATCCAAACATCCTGTGACACGTACAAATTCAGCTATTGGCCGAGAACTATCACTGACTGGAACAACTTAACACCTGAACTCCTGGCAAGAAGTACCGTAAATAGCTTTAATATAGCTGTCAGTGATTATATTTATAAATCACTGTAGCTCTTGGCCAGCCCATTCTATATTATTTATATTGTTTATTTTTTTTAATTTAAAGCTTGTTTATATGTCAGCCACGATTATACAAGCTATACAAATGTAGATGTAGAATAGGCTGGCTAACTACAACAGCTAGTGCCAATTACTGCAGCCCCAAAGCAAGTATAGATTTAACAGTCACTTTAAAGATACATAGCGAAATACAACAGATTTACTACGATATATACTAAAAGCAACACGATCGTGGGTTCGTAAGACTTCGAGCTGTGTTGCATTTTAAGTATATGCTTTTCCACGTTCGTGAGTCGTCTATGTCATGTGTTGTTAAGTGCGTTAATGTAGTAGTTGAATAGTAACTTAATGAAGTTTGAGTTTTTTTGTTGTAATAGTTTTTGGTAGTATGTTCCATGTTCTTGTTGTCCGAATTGTGTATGATTTTTGGTATGTCGAAGTATTAGATTTTTTGGTTTGATATTTGTTGCAGTCAGGGTTGGATGATCTTGTTTTTTTGTGATGTTGATGCCATGGTTAGTTTTGTAGAAAAATACAATGTCTAGGTATTCATGCCAGTATGTTAAAGTGCCTATCACCCAAAACTTTTTATTGTCTTATTTGCAAGAACTTTTAAAATGATAAAGTAACTTCTATTGAAGATTTTCGTTTCTTTGCTTTCTTTTTGAGATATTTCAGTTTGTTTGATATGCAAATGCCTGAAAATGCCTCGAAGTACGTCACACATGCATTATGATTTATCCGAGAATGTTATGTATCTCTTTCATTCTCGAACGAAATCCTTAAAAATCGTGAAGTTTGGTGTTGTGGGAGAAACATGCACACGTGTTATTCATACTTTAGTGTTTTTATTTGATGAACACAAAGATACATAACATCCTCTGATAAGTCATTATGTATGTGTGACGTACTTCGAGGCATTTTCAGGCATTTGCATATCAAACAAACTGAAATATCTCAAAAAGAAAGCGAAAAAACGAAAATCTTCAATAGAAGTTACTTTATCATTTTAAAAGTTCTTGCAAATAAGACAATAAAAAGTTTTGGGTGATAGGCACTTTAAAGGAAGGAGTTTAATCGTAAGTGTCGTTCTTCATATTTAATGTCACAAAGGAAGGGTAGATCCAGAATAAATTTCGTCGTTGAACATGTTCAATTCTAGATATTAGTTCTACTGACTGCAGAGCCCATACTTGAGATGCATAGTTACTTGAGATGCATAACCCAGCTGTGAACGGACTAGAGAAAGGTATAGTTTTCGTCGTATTGGGGAGTACTTAATGTTCTTGGTAGATCTTCTGTTATACCCCAGCATTTTGTTGGCTCTGTTTTTCTGAGCTACTTGCTTAAACCAAGTCACTCCCAGGTCACATTCACAATCTGTATTCTCCAAGATGGTATTTTTTAATTGGTTTGGATATTCAATTCTAGTAAATTTTCTAGCCATATGAAGGGTTTTGCACTGATATGTTTAGATGCAGACCGGCTTTGGAAGAAGATATTTCGAAGTTGCAGGGATGCTGGATCGGGTTCTAAGTTGATTTCTTTGAAGATCTTAGTGTCATCGGCAAATGCTGTTAAGTTAGAGTTTACAACAGAGTTAGATAGATTATTGGCGTATAATAAAAAAGTAACGGTCCTAGAATGGAACCTTGAGGTACCCCAGAAGTCACAGGTAGCCGGTCAGTATAATCTGCAGACTGCAGACCAAGTATAAAACGCAGAATAGGTATAAAATGAAGACAAACTGCAGACTTGGTGTAAAATGCAGACTGCAATAAAAACTCACCTTGAGTTTCACAACACGGAGGTTCAGCAAATTCGACAAGGATTCTAATCACTTACATTTTGTTGATTATGAAAATGACCGCTGTCCAGTGGTACCGTAACAAGACCATGTGAGACACAGGAAGGCTAAAAGGGATGACTCAAAAGGACCTTTCTGGTTTTTTTATTTTTCGTTAGGTTATGGACAGCTACGGTTAGGGCTAGGTTTAAGGTTAGGATCAAGGTTAGGATCAAGATTATGGTTAGGGTTGAGATTAGGGTTAAGATTGAGATTAGGGTTAGGATTAGTAGTTCTAAAAATGTAAAGGTCCTTTTGAGTCATCCCTTTTAGGGGACACAGGGTTTGGTTATAGTTAGGACCTGATGTTTATGGTTGTCCTTATACAGACTATTGGCTTATTCTACTTCGGAGTCAACATATCCAGATATAATCTTGCTTAAAGTAACAAGACTGGTTAAAATGGTTGTCATGGTAACCAAATTGCCATATATAGCAACACAATTTGAAAAAATTACAAAAATATTGTGTATGTATAAACTATAAGGTTTGTAACAACTAAAATGTCTATATGAACTAAAATATTATTTCTTTGTACCGATTGACCATAGAAACTAATGGTGAGTATGGTTACTATCGCAACCACCACTTTGCCAATATAGATATCAGTAATGGTTTCAGCATATGTCATTACTCATTTGTGCCAAGTTTTATTGTGTTTCAAATGGTAATTGCTAAAATAAGTATTTTGATACTAGTGATTGACCACATAATTTGATGGTGAGTATGGTTACCACACAATTATAAATACACCAATGGATTTGGTATATGTTTTTACCCATGTATGCCAAGTTTTATTGTGTTTTGATTAGTGATTGCTAAAATAACCTAAAATAAGTATATATTTTGTGTTAAAATGTTTGTATTTGGTGCCATATTGCTGCTATATGGTTTTATGTACCAAATTATTCTCTATAACTTTGGCTATAGTGGATCAATTTTGAAAATTTAAACACCAAAATGATCTTCTCATTGAGCTCTATCTAAATAGCACCTTTTTAGGTGAATATATCCTATCTGAAAATTTGACTGTCTTCCCTGCATGAAATGTTGTTGGTCTACCCCCAAAATAACCATGCAAATAACCACTAACCCCCAAACAACTTAGATCCTAACCCCCCGCCGAATGAGTTTTCTAACCCTCCCTTGATGATCAAGTTAATGTGACTGCTGACCAACAATATTTCATGCTCATCCTCGATCATCGCCTGGCAAACCATAATCAACAAAATGTCAGTGATTGGAAGTCTTCGTAGGAAAGGCTCTGCTGTATTCCTTGTCGAATTTTCTGAACTTCCGTGTTGTGAAACTCATGGTGAGTCTTTATATCGCAGTCTGCATTTTACACCAAGTCTGCAGTTTTAGTCTGCATTTTATACTTGGTCTGCAGTCTGCAGATTATACTGACCGCACAGGTAGCAGTGTAGATGTTGCACCAAACCATTTCAGAATACTACCTTCGAAACCAAAGTCGTGAAGACGAAGTAGGTGCATATGACTAACCTTGTCAAATGCCTTTGACATATCGAGGTAAATCACATCAATCTGTTTCCCAAGATCTGACTGCCTATGTTATCTAGAACTTCAATAAGTTGGGTGACACAAGATTTACCTGTAATAAAGCAATGTTGAGAAAGGTTGATTTGGTTGAAAACATGATCGTTAATGCTGTCGAATACTAAACGTTCCAGTAGTTTAGAAATTGGACGATAGTTTTCTGCATGTTCATTGTTTCCTATTAAGCTTCCGAGTAAGCTTAATAGCTCGTAAACACAAAGTCCTCGTAGCCGTAGATTGTTTGACAATGAGGGCAGCTCTACTATTTCCCGAAGCAGTATGTGAGTCGCATTTAGATAGACTTTTGGCAATACTCAGCTCCACAAGATCAGTTAACATATTACAACGGTCTTTAACTCTCCAAGGTTTGTTTCGTTGGTCACATAAAACCAATAAAAAGACGATATAGACAATTAAATGACGCCATTTTGCTATGCTGAAATACTGATATACATTGCCAAGTGCCACGAAAACGTTGTATGTGTTCCATTTGAATTTTATAATTCTGAATCAATAATATTCATGAATGAGCTTTCTTTTAATGTATACCATAGTCACCCAAATTCAAAAATAGTATTTACAAAAATTGATTATTTCCCCTTCGATCTGTTTTGCTTAATTCTTATTTTTTACCTTTTTCCCACCTCCGCTTATTTGATTGTATTTCGATTGTTTTTTTCGATTGTTTAAAACTGTAGTTTTAACAATTCTATAGTTTCAAAAACTATGTAATAAATATAACTAACTGATCTTTCTTTGGAGAACTTTTGGGTGTTCTTGGGGCCACTTGACGCAGGAAATTGGAAGCTTTGGCACGGCCTTTGAAAAAATATAATTGTAGTATTTAAATACACAAAATTCTGAGTTATTGATGTAGTTTTAATAAATATCACTACCTTTAATTTGGTTTCGCATCGCGTAGTGCCCCTCGGCCGTGGATGTCGAGTGTGACATTTACCGCGCCAATTCTTCTTTCGAAATCCCACTGAACTTGCCAGCATCCCATAACTGTCTGTGGCGAGACACAGCAGACTTACGTATTCTCTTCCCAGTCACAGTTACCTTTATCGAAGGATCCAACAATTTGGCCACTTTAGTGATACGGTTTGAAATCTGAGATGAAGGAAGAGGGTTGCCGTTCACTGTGAGAAAGCAGAGGCTCCCCTCCCCTCTGGTTTTGTCGTTTTAGATACAAATTGGCATTGGCGACAATTGGTCTCAAGTTTTCCAAATAAATTTCAGCGCAATACGCACGCTCGTCCCACGATAGGCTCGCCGGCCCCGTACCTATAATTTAATAAAACCAAAAACTTTGTTTACCACCTACCCCTTACCAAAGAAATATTGATGTATTACAAACCTGCCATCTTGTAACGTTTTGTTAGTGTAACGTACTGCTTCAAACTCGTTGATTGAAACGCTGTGTGCGCAAGAACGCTGTGCGCTTTGTACGAAGAGCATCGTCATTAAATAATCTCGTAATCTAACAAACTCCGATTGTGGGTCCTTCAACTCTTCGAACCACTTCTGATATTCATCATGTAACGGGGAATTCATCAAGATCCAAATTTAGGACGTTTTTAATAAGAGTCCATAATCTTGTCGATGGACGTCTGACCTCCGATTCGCGCATATTTCAGTGAAGGATTTCATCCAATTCGAAATCCTTCCCTGAAATTCTTTGATGAGACAGTAGTCTTCAGGGGTGATATCCAATTCTTCCAAAAGAGTAGAGGCTCTTGTTAATAAAAAATTATAAAAAGTTAGTATAGGGTTAGTGAGGTAGGCCTTGAGCATGCCCACCTCCGTTGGTTTATCAAGCAAATGATTCCCCTCGATAAAGGTAGATCTTATTTGAACCATCGCTTCCTCTGTCCAAAGAAGGTGAACGTTTCTAATAGTTTCGTCTACTTCGAAGACGATGCGGCCCACTCGACGTTGAGCTTCCTTGGCCACCTTCAGCCCCCACCGTCCACCTTCGATGGAGAGCATGCGGTCCAGAAATCGGACCAGGACCGGTTGTCTTTCAATTATGTGCGATAGCGTTTCTTTCAATTATTTTTGGCGCAGCCGGTGGATTCAGTACACCATAAGATGGAGGAGGTGGGTTTTCTTCATTTTCGTCCGATGAGGAATATGAGTCGCCTGTTAGTTTTTGCGTTTTTTGAAACGTTTTTTGAACACTTTTCCGAGGATTCGCTGCCGCTTTGCCTTTTCAAGTCCTCCTCGAATGGGTTTTTTGCGTTTCTCCTTCTCGTTTGCATCGTCTCTCATTCTTTTTTATCTTTCTTTTAATTTGGTTCGGGTTCTGGCCTTTAAACCAATTGAGTTGTAGCTTATGCAAGAGATAAAAAATACGCAATGTTGAGTGCATTGGTACACATTTATGGTCTGTCATGAATTAATAAACGTTTTTCGAAATTTTAAATGCGATTTATAAAGCTGTATTTCGTAGTCCAATCTCACCAGTTCTCTTGCTATCATCAAGGTAGATAGAGGTATTTTAGTTCATTTACCTGCAATTTTGAATACCTTCTGTTTTAAATGCACAAATTGGCCTACCATAAATATGTTTTTATTAACTCCAATCCATAATGTTAATTTTACGTACTTAATAAATTCAGGTATTTTTGCACTGAGCCCGTGTATGGTTTTTGTATCTGCGCTTGCGCAGATATATTGTTATCATGTTAAGTTATGTTAAGTTTGTTAACTTTGATAACAACTTACCACTGTAAGTTATTCGAAGTTGACGCCGTCTTGTTTCAAGAAGGGAAGCTCAATATTACATTCTACAAATTTGGTGAGTATTTTGAACATGAATTGCAGTGAATTTGCAAGCGACAAGCATGACATACCGCAGTATTCGAAGGTTATACCACTGATTGAAATTATGACAAAATAATACATATGTAGTCAAATCGAACAACTGGTACAACCTACATATTACAACCTACTGCAATTCATAATAAAAATACTTACAATTTGTAATTCTGCTAGTTGTACACCTTACACACCCTGAGGCAATCATTTAGGCCTGCTTGCCTCTCAGTTAAATTATTTGACAATTTTGTTATGTGGAGAGGTGGCCCTCCTTGGCGGGATCTCGCTCCAAGATCTAAAATATTTTTTAACCATTTCTCACCTTGGGCTGTCCTTTAATTGGCGAGTAAAAGCATCTGGCATTGGACATATAAAATAACAAAGAGGGAGAGGGCAGTTTTGCTGGTTTAGGAGGGAAAGGGTTAACCCTCTCCCACCTAGAGGCTCTCCCTTGATGTGTAAAATTGTCTGCCGTTTAACAGAGTAAAACAAGACGCCCGCTACGCGTTAACTCGGGCTAGCCTGTGCAGGGAACTATCATGCAACAAGATACTTCCCAGTGCACATAACTGACTTAAAACACTTTGAAGCAAGTAGTTGGCCAGCAAAAACACTTCAGTTCAAACCACTTGATCGAAAAGAAATATGCATAGAGATGCAGGTCATATGCATAGAGATATAGAAACCTAGACTCAGCTACCACATGTAGCCAAGTAATAATAGATAAATAGAATCGAAACGACTTGTGCAACCACAGGTAGCGTGAGTAATAAAGGATTTTATGTTGGTGTTATTAAAAAAAACCTAGTTTGTGTCAAATGCAAACTTATAGTTGGAATAGGTTAAAAAGAAATTAAACAGTTGTTTTGGTGAATTTCTCAGTGTAAAATCCTCTATATGCAAATATGTAAATATATAGTTCTAAGTAATCAGATACAGTTGTCAGTGCAGGGGTGGTTAAAATTTTCAACATTGGCAAACCGCACGCCAGTAACAAACCACCTCGATTACATGGAGGCAAGTTAGCCAGCGTGGAGACGATTCCTGTTTATGCTGACGCCATAAACATTTATAATTTTAGTGCATTTAATTTGAGCATGTTCGCCTCATTTAGTATTGGACAATTGACAAAGTACTGTCATGGTTAGTGAGCAAACTCAGATACCGTGCCAGCTCACTTCCATGTAATCAAGGCAAAAAATCACTTTGAATGTGTGTATCTGACTGTGCAGACCAACTAACTCCTACCGCCTTGCTAGCCTTCTTTCTTGCTTTCTCAAGCTTTTCCTGGTTTCCCAGTTGTTCGGCTATGTCTATGGGGACTGTCACCGCAGGAAATGGCAAAAGAATCACCCTACTTGCTTCCCTATAAGGATTAAAAGTATTATAAACAAATCCCATGGTATATAATCATTTAAAGTGCCTATAACGTCTGTGGGGATTTAACATATTTGTAATCTATGGATTCTCCTGAGATAAATTGTAATATATCTTGTCAGCTGAAAATTTCATCTTCATAGACTTTTTTGCTGTTAAAGTTGAAGGAAATGACGTCAAATCCGGAATCTGTCTATATGAAAACCTCTTTACAGATACCCGATTTGACATCATTTCCATCAACTTTAACAGCAAAAAAGTCTATGAAGATGAAATTTTCAGCTGACAAGATATATTACAATTTATCTCAGGAGAATCCATAGATAACAAATATGTTAAATCCCCACAGACGTTATAGGCACTTTAAATTGAGCTGAGTGCAAACTCTCTGCATATAGTTATATCAAGAACATTCTTCTAGCCATCTAGGACAAATTATAAAATCTTTTAAAATCTGGATTGATATATGTATATTAGAAAACCTACTCCAAAAATAGGGGGAAATGTCGAAAAAAGCGATTATGTCATACAGCGGATTTTGACGGGTGGTTATTTTCTACACATAATAACAACTACATATGGCGAGCACGAATCGCAGCTAATCCATTTAAAGCCAATAGAGTATTCTTTAATATTGTGAACAAATTGCATCTAAGAAGACTTAGTGCATTGAGTAATTTTTTTCTAGTAGACTAGTGGTGAAGCAAAGCATGATTTACGTTGGAGAAATAAACGGGACTCGTTGGAGAAATAAACGGGAAAAATGTGTAAGAGAACTGTACTTACTACAGAAATAATTAATAGCATAATTTCTTGTGAAATTTGTAAAAACAAGCACTTGTCCTGCAGACTCATGATATTTTGAGTCTTTGAAAAACTCGCTCGTGCCTGCATGTTCTGATTATGTTTTATACTATATTTATTTAAATCGTCGGCTGGTTTTGGGATTGCAGAATAGCTAGAATAACTGACGGTGTTTTGAAACCAATCTTACCTAAAATTGGCAAGAAGTCTTGGTAGTCTCTCTTCATTTAGTGTAAAAAGGCATGTTGTTTTCGGGACGCTAGTTGTTCGAACTTGTCCATTGAAATTATTGTTAATTAAAGTGTTAACCTCTGTTAGGTTATCAGGGTCGTCGAATACGAAAGGTACTGTGGACGACGAGCATTTCCAGGCAGCCTCGGCTTCTGTCAGTTGTCTGGCAAGGCCTTTCTCCTCCCTTCCAACAAGTGCCAAAAAAGCATTGGCCGATGTAGTTTTACCTGTGTCATTAGATCCGACTGCAATCGGTGTAGGGCACTGTCCAAACTTTTCTTGCACCGTTTCGTAGTGCATTGCCATTGCACCTGAAGCAATGTAACAAAAGGCTGCCACAAAATTTAACCATCCTGTCACAAGTATCCGTGACACTGGTCAGCCTCTCTCTTTAAATGATTTTAAGATTATTTCTAGCTATACATTTGAACCAGAATTTATTTTGAGCGAAACGCTACGTATTCGCGATCTCAAACCTTCATTTTGATAAAAAGATAGGTGGTGGGACCTGCACCGGTGTTAAAATGGTAATAAGTAGGATGTTTTGACAATCGACTGGAGTAAATTCAGATACGGCATGGGGCTCTGAGTTGGATGACGTGTTTTATAATTAAAAACGGGTGACGTAAATTTGACACTTAAAACGGGTGTTCCCATTTGGATACGAAATACATGTGTGTGGTGTGTACCAACAGTAGGAGTAGATAGAGATTGTGAATAGTGTGAGAATTTGTGTAATATATGGGTGGGTAATGAGACCTACATCGGTGTTGAATTTTGTAAATAGTGGGCAAACAGTACATTTCAGCATATTAACGAATATCAAAATAATTATATTATGCGGATAACATTGATGATTGACATGAACAATGTGTGGGTGAAAATGGAGTCGAAGGGTGGTGGTGTGTTTGCGAATGGAGAAACTGGGATGTTTGAATAGAAACGCGTGTAGTTGTGGTTGTTCGTATATTGGCAACCCTCGACGCGTTTCGACCTAACAGTCTTCTTCAGGAGGGATTTTTGAAGGGTTTGGGTGTGAGTGCAAATTGTTGTAAGCATTGGTTGTGACGATTGATAGTGATTGTGAGCGATTTGGAAAATGATGGTGATGTGGATATACATTCAATAATGGTGGATACAGACGATAATAGTGAAGCCAAGACGGAATATATTTGTGCTTACCGAATGTAGTGTTAGTACGCGATAAACCAACTCACTTGGCCATTTCGACTTGCTTGTAAAACTTTTTTAAACTTTTTTTTAAAAAACTTGTACTCGTGAACTCAGTGAGCGAATAGGCTGACCCTGGTTGTGAGTCTTAGTTATATATTGTGAGTGTGTCACGTGATAAGATCATGAGTGTTATATGAGATCATGATGTGTTTTGTGTGACGTGTGAGAAGGTGTTGGTTTCTTATTTATCTCAGATAAATTGCAAGATTGATCAACATGTGTTATTAATCATTGTTTGAAGGCGGGTGAGCGCAGCGTATGTATGAACATGGTGTGAGTAAGTGCGATATGTGTATGGTACTGATTATATTTAGTCTAAACGACAATTGAAATGAATGAGCATAAAATGAGTGTAGCATATCTTATCAAATGTTGTGTTGTGACTTGACATACCAACCCGTTGAGCCATAAGATACTTCCGGCATCTGTTTCTCTTACGATTGTCTTATGAAAGGCGTGATGATATTAGTTGAATGTTTTTTGTCCTATGGTTTTGTTGGACGTGTGAACACATGAGTATGAGTGTATATTGTATAATGATTGTGTGTAGGAATAGAGTGAGGTGTTTGTTTGGTTGAATACTGAAATGGTTGGTTAATTGTGTGTGATGAACAGTGATATGTATGTGTATGTGTTGTGTATTGTGATTTATATAAGAGGCTCTGGTGTGATAACGAAAATAGTATACATTCTGTTTCAAATTTTACAGTAGGATATAAATATACATGTGTGCATTATATATAAACACACATGTGACTGGCTTGCGTGATTCAGTAACGTACAGTGTTATATTACATAAGATAAACATTATTCAAAGTAGATCAATGTGATAAAATAGTTGAGGCCTGAGGGTAAGCCATTCGTAGGATGTCATTAGATTATTATCATATAAGTGTTCATAATTGTTCTCATATGGTGTAGTAGAACAATGATATATGTAAATGTTGTAGGTTTAATAAATATAATATAAACGTGTTCATATATAAGGACATGTTTTCCTTTTATTGATATTGTTGCTTTTTCTTTTTTCTACCGCTATAGCTTTTCCTTCTTGGTATGCGAAATTTTCATCATCTTACTTGTTCTTTCTTTCTCTCATCTTACTTTTCTCTCTCTCTCTCTCTCTTTATTTACAGTCTTCCAGCGTTCTTTTATCTTCGGTGATGTTGGAATAATTCTTTATTTCTGTGGGTCGTGACTCGTGGCTTTACTTCTCACCACCATGTTTATATTGTGTTTTGTTGTGTGTATCAGTTATTAAGTATGTCAACGTAAGAGTTTAGAGTGTACTAGTTTGTCTTTAAGGTTCTTGTTGCGTTCGTATGCGATTAGTGGTGTGTTAGGCCAGAGAATTTTTAAAGTGGGATCGCTTTCTATTAGGTGCCAGTGTTTGCGTAGGGTAGATCCTATATGTGTGGTGTTAGTGTTGAACGATACAGAGAAGGTTAGGTTGTTAGTTTTCTTTGGATTTTGGTTATGGTTATTATCGTTGATGTGCAGAAGATCGTGTTGTGTGTGCTGTATTGCTTTCTGAAATGCGTTATTAATAATGTCCCGAGAATATCCCCTAGTAACAAGTATGATACGTAGGTCATTAAGGCGATGATGTAGTGTTTCATCATTAGTAATTAGGCGTCTGTAACGTAATGCTTGACTGTATATGATGCTGTTTTTGCATGAGTTAGGGTGGAATGAGTTGTGATGTAATAAAAGTGTTCGAATTCAAATTTGATGGTGTTATGGAAGTTGTTAATGTATAGGAGGAACTCCATTAGAGTTTCATTTCCATGGGTCCAAATCGCAAAAATGTCATCAACAAATCTGATCCACTCAAGTGCAATCAGTCCATTGGGGGCACCTTGCAGCATTTGTTTTTCTAATTCACCCATGAAAAGATTGGCATATGATGGTGCCATTGGAGATCCCATAGCAGTGCCATGTGTTTGAAGATAAAATTTACCATTAAATTCAAAATAATTGTTAGAGAGTATAAGTGTTAGTATTTCTTGCATTAGATTAATGTCTTCATTAGTGTTATTATCATGGTTAAGTTGATTTATGCAAGCTTTAATCCCTTCCTCATTAGGAATATTAGTGTAAAGGCTTTTAACGTCGATAGTGACAAGTATAGTGTTATTGGGTAGGTTATTGTTAAGTTGAAAGATGCGATTAAGAAATGCTGTGGAGTCCTTGACGTATGATGGAATGTTGTTAACTAGAGGCTTGAGAAAGTGGTCTGCAAATTTCGATAACCTGACAGTAGGGCCATCGCATCCTGAAATAATTGGCCTGCCTGGAATGTCAGGTTTATGAATTTTAAGTAGCAGATATAGTGTGGGTGTGCGTGTAGGAATGGGGGGTAATAGGAATTGGTATGTGGTGTAATCGATTAGTTTTGCTTTCAATGCGTTAGAAATGAATATTTGGATATTAGTAATGACAGAGGGAAAAGGATTATCAATAACGTGTTTGTAATGAGCGGTGTTATCGAGTTGGTTAGAGGCTTCGCGTAGATAGTCCTCTTTTGGCCAGATGACAATAGCCCCACCTTTGTCTGCGGGTTTAACGATCAAATCTTCGTTATTTTGCAGACTTTTAAGTGAGGCCATTTCCTCCCTCGAATAGTTTTTGTGTGTTGAGGTGTGATTGGTGTTATGTGACGTTAGTTCTAGATATACCCGTGAAATGTATTCAAGGAGGTTAGTGTTATCTGGTAAGGGAGGTGTGAATTGACTTTTGGCTTTAAATGGGTGATTGGGTGTGTTGTTGGTGGAGTTTTTAAATAAGTATCGAAGGTACATTTTACGTCGAAACGAGAGAAAGGAATTATAAATTATATTCGGGTTAGTTGGTTGAGGTGTGGTGATGTATTTGAGTCCTTTGGATAATATTTTGGTAGTAGATTTAGTTAGTGGTGTGTTAGAGAGATTAACAATACTGTTATTAGCGTGTTTATTACGAATGTCAGTGTAAATTCTTTTCTTGTTTTTTTGCCGAAAATTGTTATTGTTTCTTTTGGTGGTTAGGTGTTTGCGAAGTTGTTGTTTGGTGAGTGCAGTTATTTTGGTTTGTGTTGTGATCGGCGTGCGAAAAAACTTGGAAGATGTGTGTTATTAAGAATGCCTTGATAGGTGGTCTGTCCTCTGTTGTTTGATGTGAAATTAAAGCGTGGTGAAGGTTGTATAGGTGAATTGTATCTCTGTGTCATGGATGTGGTTGGTGGTGCTGGAAGAAGACTTCTAGTAAGTGGTGTGATGGATGGGTGTGATGGAATGCGTAATGGCGGTGTTTGTGTAGGAATGCGCAACGGAGGTGTGTTTATGGGATTGCGCGGTGTCGGTGAGAGCATTGTGAGTGTGTGGTTTATAGGATGGCGGATTCTAGAGGTGGGGGGATTTACATTAGTAGAGGTTAATGGCCGGGTCATTGGTGTTGTGATGTTAGTGTTGGTGGCTGTGGTGGTTATAGTGGCAACTGTGTTGTTATTATTATTATGTGTGGTGACATTAGTTGTTTTGCGACGTTTATTAGGTTTGATTAGTTTTATTAGTTTGCGTTTGTTGTATCGGTCACCTAAGTGTTCGGAGGCTCTGATGATGTTAGTTGCGAGTGTTTCATTATTAGTGCGTGTGTGTATGTCTTGTTTATTTAGTTCTATCTTGTTTATAGTGTTACTGAGATCGCGTGTGTGATGTTCGATTAGGATGTCTCGGAGAGCATGGGATGTGTTTGTTAGCACCTTCTCCCATTCCTCATGAAGGTCACTTGGTAACCTTACCTGACATTTGGTTGTTGGTTGTAGGCCTTGTGGTGCAGTGTTATCGATTGTATGTTGGTTAAGTTTGTTAATAGTGAAATTAGTTTTATTAAGATTACGATATTGTGTGTTAAGTGTGTGAAAAGTGTTGAGCAATTCTGTAGGGATTGTTGTGATTATGCGTTTGATGTCTGCCTGGTTAATGGGGTTGTATTCTGCGGTTGAGTTAGTAGGAGTGATTGTGCGTGCGGGAGGTGTGGGCTGTGTGAGATTTTGTAGTCCAAATGAATCCAAAGAGCTTGTATTAGTGTTGTTATTGCTGTTATCATCTGGAGTATTAGTCGGAGTGTTAATGTTGTTATAGTGCGGCAGATTGGTGACAAAATTGTGCCTTTGATGATAAAAGTGTGAAACTTGGCATGATGTTAGGACATACCCTAGGGAAAATGTTTGGCTATAGGGGCATTGTTGATTTGTTCCCTGGTTGCCATGGCAACCATTAATATAAATTGGTCGTAATTGCTATAATTTAATTGAAATATTTGCTATACAGCGACTGAGTGGGGTTGGAAATTTAATTTATGCATTATTTGTACTATTCTTTGAACTGACATTCAACTGAAGAACTGTGGCAACAGTTTTAATGTATTTATTTCGGTCTTATAGCAATTAGTATAGCAATTAATATAGCAATTATATATAACAATTATTAGCAAAGTAGCATGAAAGAACTGCTACCGACTTTATAATGGTAAAATAGCACATATTAACGCATATGTATGAAGTCATTCAGGTTCACATTGTTCCCCACAATGGCAGAGAGCAGTGCACTTGAGGGAAGCCTTGAGACACTTGCAGTGTCCTGCGCAGCCTTTCTTGCAGCCACATCGAAGAAGTTCTCGACATGCATCGGTGGCCTCAGGCAGGGTCGTCCATCTTGGTTCCCAGCAGCCTGTGCTACTTTGCTGCCATCCCCATTCGTTTGGTGATGGGAGTTCTGGTGTACGAATTAGCATCTGTCCCCAGCAATGCACAGCTTGGTACACTGCCCTTCTCACGTGTTGTAGAAGCGCTGCCTTTGTAGGAGGTATTTGATCGAGTTGTCTCCCCTTCTGTGTGAAAAGCACTTTCCGTGCCTCATTAACATGGTCTAGACTGCTAGTGCGGTCATACAACAGTACGACAAAGCGTTCCAGTGTTTGAAACCAATCATCTATCGCGTTTGGTAATGTTGTTAAAGCGCAGAATGCTTGGGTGACTTGTTCTATAGAATTCCAGGTGTTCCAGCAAGTTTTCTTGCCCCTACCACTGAACGAAGACACCGTGTCACAACCAGTAAGAGCATGGAATATGGGCAAGGAATAGCATCTGTCGGGGCCTAGAGCAATAGACATCTCATGGGCGGCCAAGTATCGAAAATTCTTTCCTGTGCCAAAGGCAACCCATAGCTCAGTAACACTGAGGTTATGAGCTGTTGCTATGGCCAGAACTAAGACGTCGGTATCCACTGTGCGTACAGTTATCTTGGTGTGTCCTTCTCTAACAGCATCGGCCACATGAAGCATGATCCGCGTGTCAGCCTCCTCGTGGGTGCATGGGGCTAGACTAGAGATATCTCTGGGTTGTTTAAAGAGAACATCTTGATGGTGTGTGCTGATGATCTGACACTCAGTTTCCAGCAGAATTGCTTGGTTGGCTAGGAACGAAAACAGTTCTGTCTTGTTTTCGTCGACTCTCAGGAATTCTTTCCAATTTCCAGGAATTCTACTAAATGGCTCCACACGTCTCCGTATGCCTTTCCCCCTCTTGCTTCGCGTATCTGCCTTCAAGCTGTTTGGCATATAAACATCCCAAACGATATCGACTCTCGTAGAATGTTGTAACTGTGATGCGAGATATGGGAGGAAGATCTGACTTGCATACTCTGAGAAATTCTTGGAAGCCCCAGGTCTTAGCATGTTGATTACAGCTGCACCATCTAAGATGATTACTTCTGCAGCAGGCCTGTCGACACTGTCATCGGAAGCAACAAGGTCCTCTAGGCAGTCTACAAGGTCAGATTTAGTGCCATGTCTTAGCTTCCCCAAGTGCGAGAGTGATGGAGGGCACGCCTGATTTTCATGTTCGAAGAACTGGTCCAGGTTACCATCTCGTATCTGACAAGCAACGTAAAGCCTGGAGAAAAGGGAGCAATCGTTCTTCAGGGAAGACAGTTTCTGTTGTGTTTTGGATTTCTCTCTAACTGCAGGTTGTTTGAAGAGGGATAGCTTGTTCTTCTTTATGGGTTCTTGAATCGACTTTGTCTGTGACGTTAGGCGTTCCTCCACGAACGTGTCATACTGTTCCTGTCCCAGTTTTTTTAGGTTGTGTACGGTGTCAACAATCGTCTGGTCTGCAATATCTCGGCTATTCAGATTGAGTAGGTCACCGCTGCTGTCGAAAAAGGGATTTCCCTTCTCTTCTATCACATCTGTCAGTGACTTAACATCTCTGAGGAATGCTTTCTGGGTGCTTTTGGTCTGTTCATGGTGTCCGAGATTTGTCGTCTTCTGACTTGTCTCCACTAAGGATTCAAATTCTCCAATTAGTCGAGCCATCTCTGGCCCACATACCATCCAGCGCCTGAGAGCTGCCGGGTTCTCTGTTAGGCCTACAGCTCCACCATCACCTTTCACGGCGGCGTTATTCTGTTCATGGGCCTGGTCGATGGCAACAGCAGAGAATGGGCGTGTTGTTTTCTTCACTGTGAAGTTCCCTTTCAGAAATTCAGAATACACATCGGGATGGCGTTCTTTAAGTGTCACCAAGTCACGCAAATGGACTGGAATCCACCTGGCGTAGTTTGTGTGGTCAAAAGCGAAGAACCACGGAACAATTTTGGCAAGAGCATCCATGTACAAAAGAAAATCTGCCTCTCGGATCGCTCGCACAAAGATCATCACATCCACTTCCAGCTGCAGAACCATCGACCAAAACTGGAACTGGGGACTTGTTTCAGCATTGCGACTCAACCATTGTTTGACTGACATCAGATTCTCGTCTTCTTCTAGGGTGCGCCTGTAATGGTTATATGCCTTCTGGCGCAGTGTGTGAAGACTACTTGCTGTGACTTGATGAGCACGGCGGGTGCGCGTCACATGGGCGGCTTTTAGGAAGGAATCCGCTGTGCCAGACGAAGTAATTCCAGCCTCTACAAGGACTTCTGTCCACCCACTACCGTCAAGAAGATCTCCAATGACCTTAAGGGCTGTCATCTCAATATGAAGGCCTCCGAAGAGCACAATAAAGTGATCTTTACGATGGGTCTCTGGCCATGCCCACTGGATTCGTTTGGCAATGGCATAGAGAGGCTGATCAAGGGTGATAATGGGCACTTGATTAGGATTAAGGATGTCAACTGCCATCTTCACTACATCCATCGAGTGACGAATCATAGCTTCTGAATGGGCTGCGTCATAGAAGAGGGGAAGTACAGAATTGATAGCCACATTGTTTTCAGGTGCCGTACTGACTGCCTGATGACTAGCATGGAACGCAGCCCACGAAATCATCTCATTATTTGTGATTTCGTCAGGGTCCATGTCAATCACCTGCTCCACATGATCAAGCCATCTGCAAACACATTGTTATACTTCATGAGTTTACATGTTTACCACGTTGAATGAGACAACGTTCATTCAACTGTTCTATTTCAACACGGACGTACCTACCTACATTCCTTCTGTTGGGCCTGATGCAGAAGCTGACCATCTGCTGTATTGGGGCCATCGAGCAATGGCACAGGTAACGTCTCGCTTCCCAAGAGCGAGAGGAGGCACGGTGGTGTATGACTCTGGTAGTTTGGAGAGGGTCCTTTTCCTAGAAACGTCGTGGTTTTCTACGAGGACAACGCGTTGAACACCTCTTGACTCACTGCTTTGGTGTTGGAACAATGATATACCAGTTCCATGGAAAGAGTCGTGTGCACTTGTGGAACTTGGATTATGGTCAATGTTGTCCGCAGCCGCCGTAGTAAAGAGACTACTCCTCAGATTTGGAGGGCACACAGCCTTCTCCACTTCGTAGTGATGACAGAGTTTGTTTCCCAAGTCAGTCGAGATGCTGAGTACTCTGTCATATGAGATGCATAATCCCAGGTTGAACAGGGAGTCTACCAATTCACGCTTGCGAGTCTTGGTATGAAGCATCACACCAAGATAGACTGGCAGAGGCGTTTCTCTTAGTTTGCTGTGCTTGGCTGTTCCAGAGGTTTCCTTCCGTCTGCGTACAGCACTGTTGTACATAAGAAGATGGGATATACTCAGCTGGGCAGCAGGCAATGATTCAGAATTTGACCGTTCAGTTATGCTTGGACCATTCAGAATCATACCAACCAGAGCCAGGAGTGATGTTGGAACTGATCTTTCCAGGCACTTACTAGGAAATGAATCACTGAAGACCGCTTTCATTTTGAACATGTCTCTACGCAAAATGGTCGCCGCTCTAGCAAGGTGGACAGCATCGTCATCTGCATCTTGCTCACATGCTTTCCGCAGTGCTTGTCCAATATCCTTATTGAAGACCAGTACTATTTCCCGCCCTTGCTTGTGGGCTTCCATGTCCGGAAAATAGCCTAGTATTCTGTTCTTAAGTTTGGTGGAATGCACCCGTATGTTGGTTCCAAGCTGTTGGAGTCTGTTGCTGTACAAGTTTGTCAGATCTGTCATTTTAAACAGTGGTGCAACATCACTATCGGCTCTGGTTTCATCGATGTAACAAACCAATTCTGCAAGTGCAATGCCATGGTTAACTCTATCGATATCGGTGTCCGTTTCTTCTGATAATTTGACATCTCTTGCTTTGTTATACAGGGAAACCAAGCATTGAGTATGATATTTAGCCTCTTGAGCGATCAGGTCACCAGCACTAAGTTTGGCCAGTAGAGGCATGTCTTCTAGTTTGACAGCACATTTTCGGACACGTTCGTCGAGGCCAAATGTTGAAACATCGTGTAGAAGTACACCACCTGCTGGTTTGTCACAGAAAAAGCACTGGGCTTCTGAAAAGATAGGATGTTCCATGCTTCGTCTGGTAAACTTTGTGGAGACAGCATCAGTATTCTCTTCACGTGGTGTCTTTCTCTTCTCTGCTCTATGAAGTTCTGTCTTGTTGTATTTAAGCCTACATGAGTCATGCCACTTAGCGCTGTGATTTTGAAGAGTTTTCTCAATACCATCACCATCGTTGAGTCGGGTAAGTAGCAGCTTCGTAGGCAAACATCCAATATTTTCAAACCCTAAAAGGTTTGAAGTGATTGTCTTGTATCCATCTCCTAACCCACGCTTGTCCTTTGCTGGACATCGGAGAATCTCGGAACTGTCTTTTTGACATAAAATACATTTTCCCCAGTTTGTTTGTGGACATTGTGTGTCAGAAGTAACAGATTTATGGGGATCCATCACTTTATAGACTTTGGCCATTGTCAGTACTATATCTGAAGCTCTGAAGGTTTATGGTGTTAAGTTCATGAAGTAGACAGAAAATGTAATCTGCATTGTCATGTAAATCCACGTAGATTGCTTATAATTTATCTTAAAAAGGCTGCAAAAAGCTTACTTTATCAAAAACACTTTGATTGAGTAAAAAAAGCGAAAAACTATGCCGAGATAGCGCGGGCTCTCTTTTTCTGTTCAGCGGTTAAAATCAACATGGCCGAAGCTAAGTGAAAAAAACGTAATTTAGGTTCAAAACAACCGGCGATATATGAGTGTTTTATGACCATTTTGCAACGGGAATTATTTAAAACTAGCAGCAACGCCGATCTGGAACACTATTAAAGGTAAACATTCATAGAGCGAGTAAAATAATGACATATCATCTTTTTAGTTTGTTTTTTTCGCATGTTTTGTGACCAGTTCTTTTAAGAACTTTGCCTGACTAAAACAATTTTTAGTACAATGTTAGCAACTACCAAGCTAAACAACTGGTTGTTTTTCTACTGAAACACCACTTTTTAAAGTTATTTGTTTGGCATTAATTTTATATTCATACTAGCTGAAAAATACAGTACTATATACGTTAAATCTCCAGACTCTACGAGGCTTTTATTTATCTTTCAGTTCTACATGATACATTTTAGTTTCAAAACATACAACACATACAATTCCCGTTTGAAAACTGTAGTTTTCACCACGTAGGTTTAATACTGCTTTTAGCTATGTTGACTTTTTTGTTGAACTGCTCTTTTTCTACCGAAAACAAGTCTTTTTTGGCAATAATTATGTTTATTTAACATATCTCTCCTCTACTTTCGAATCTTGATCATACATTTTAGAGAAATGTACCTTAAGGGTGATTAAATTTCGTTGGGAATAAAAAAATATTTCAAATTCCGAAACCTGCACCGATTCTCCCGCGGCCATCTTGTAAAATGGTTGCTATGGCAACCAGGATCAAATCTGTAATGCCCCTATAGCTAAAAATGTTCTATAGGGTATATTCTAACTTTGTGCCAAGTTCCATGCTTTTATCATCAAAGGCACAATTGTTCCATAATTTTCACCAAACAGCTGCACTAAAAGAACCCAAGATGGTCATCACACCAAAACATTGTAGCACTCCTTGTCATCACTCATCTGCTGCATCACAAGAAGCAGGAAGTGGCCTGATCAACCGAAAGCGACCTGCATCTGCTGTAGCAATTAGTGACATTTTCTCAGGTATATATTAAAAACACGAAACTTTGCATTGCATCATGTTTGAGGTATTTGTACAAAAGTGTCAATATTAAACTGCTAAAATCCATAGCCTGAGCCGGCAAGTTAAAGGGGCAGTAGCAAGGGCGCTGATTGCAGGCTCAACAATGCTCAACTTAAAAAAGTGTTAGCCTAACACTTAATCAAGATTGTGTCAGATCGCAACACGTGCTATTAGACACAAATAGTCGAATATCGATTTAAAATTGAATAACCTGGTGACCCTTAAGCAAATATGTTGACATGTACCGCCGGTGTGTAGGATTTCGCTTCATATTATGCTGGCCCACCCAATTCGTCTTGTGTCGACGACTAACAGCTGCTTTTTTGGGCCAAAAAGTACGGGCTCACAGCCGCTTAAAGTACGTACGTTCGACCAAGATCCCACACACGTGGGTGCGCTCGAGCGCTCCATTATAGACCTGGGAAGGAAAATAGCATCGCAAATAAGGCTTCCGGAACCGCAGTACTGCTTTACGCAAGTTTTCCCTTTTGAGCATGATTTTTGGTGACATAGTTTCAAGAATTGCATATGGACTTATAGTACGTAAGGTCATATCGGACGGGACTGGGAAGAGCAAATACGTTGCCCTAACAAGCAAATACATTGCCCTCGTACCAGCCCACTGGATGCGGATAGTTAACACGTTACGATATGTTCGATTATCCGCTCTTTTTAAGAAAACTCCGTTCGCTAGCCGGATAAGCTGTATGCATGTTGTAAACAGATAATTTACCTTTGTTTTAATATATATTGTATAGCTTTGGGAGTTGATTATTTCTCAAGAAAACGTTCGTCGAAGACAGCCGAAAGTTCGTTTACAAGATGGTATCCGTAATACGAAAATTATATTTTTGGTCATGTTCGATTATCTGCTTTCAAAGAGAACTAAGTTAGCTACCAGGATAAGCAGTGTGTATGTTGTAAATAGATCATTTAACTTTAAAAGAATATATTCTATAGCTTTGTGGGAGGGTTAGGACCTTTGTTGTTTTGGGGTTGGTTACAATCCAGGAGGCTGGTACGAGGGCAATGTATTTGCTCGTTAGGACAACGTATTTGCTCTTCCCAATCCCGTCCGATATGACCTTATATGGAATACGTACTATAAGTATCTATCAAGAATTGGAAAGCCACAATGTCAAGGTAGGCGTGCAAGTGTACATAAATGTTATTGTAATTATCAGTCTTGTGAAATATGTATTTTGATAAAATTGCGACGGATATTTGCGCGCGAACAGCGTTCATTACTAGGCTCAACACTAATAAGAGTGCATCAAGGCTCAACACTAATAGGTGAATAAAATCGTTAGTTGGAGTAAAATGTTAGGGAGGGGGGCACTTCACAGTTCATTCTGGCTAATGCACCCTTGCCCTTTAATGGCTTAACCAAGTCTTCGGTTAAGCCATTATGGGAGCATGGCCAGAAATCGCGGACATGCGCCTGCTCGCATTCAGCGGCTTCTGTCGTTAATGACTCATATTATTCAAAATGGCGTCGCGTTCGAAGCGTGTTTGTGTGGAATCTGCATTGGATTACGAACAGCTGAATGCCGTTTCCTCAGTTATGTTGTACGACACTGTGCCACAGCCAAGGAAACGGGAAAGTCACAGCAGGTTTTATGAGGTGGAAAGAATCATTTCAAGGCGCACAGTCCGTCATGTAAGTTCGTTTCTACTAACTATTTGACTTTCACTGCTCATATTTTAAAATTTATTAAACTTTACTGAATACCATATGCTATGATATGGTCAGTCCGATTATTAAAAGCGGCTGGCGACTCTAATACGTCTTTTGGAATTATAGGATCATGAATACTTAATAAATGGCCTCTGGAATCGTGCTCTTGGGAGCCATCATCCAATTTGACATCTGATTTGTTAAGGTGAGTTGCATATTTCCATGGCATGCCCCGATGCAGTGGAGATTTCCAATATTTTTTATGTGATTGTCCTGTCCAGTGCCCTCTAGCTCTGCGCTAACGGCTCACATACATGTTTTGTTATTTTTGTCCCTGAATTTTATTGTCACAATTTGTAATTCCCTAAAAATAATCTTTGAGTATTAAATGTTGTGTCAATATATTTTCCACATATTTGACATTTTTAGAAACTATGCTTTACCATTAAATGTCAATGATCAGAGACTACAAGAGGCAAGTCGTGCATTTACTGTAGGAATTATACCCGCATTAAAAATCCTGTCCACGTCTCCTATTTACATAGGGATGGAACTGGACATAGAGATATTTTACTGCCAATAAAGGAGTTGCATCAGAGCACCGTGAACATTTTTTGTTTGGAAGAAATGATTTGTCAAGGCTGAAATATCTACCTGCTCATTGGTGGTACCTCATTGCCATCGTTGGTGGTACCTCATTGCCATCGACTTTCCAGTTAAGGTGAAGCCAGTTTTATCATGGACACCATCACATTTTTTTAAGAAAGATGGTAAATTGTGTCAAGCTCCACGCTTCCTCATTGAAAAGATTTGTGTGACAATTGCAAAAAGAGCATGCAATGTTCAAAATGTTGACTAACAGTAGATTTATTTGATTGTATAAACAACTATATCAAAATATAACACATGAAATTTGTGGATACACCTAAGTATTTATTGCTGAGCTTTCGACCTGTCAACTCAGGTCTTCATCAGAGCAAATGATGACAAACTATTGGCTCACGTCATAAGAATACAATGGCGTAAGAATACACTGCCGTATCAGTTACGTTTATTCTAATTACAAAAAGGCATCAAGAGTGCTGTCCGAAAAGGGCACACGACATGTTGTTCAGTGGCATACCTTCCTGAGAAATCGTACGATTTTTCGCAATTTCGATGGACTCTCTCATTCTTTGCGTGAAGATTATCATTTGCTCTGATGAAGGCCTGAGTTCAATGTCGAAAGCTCATGCAGCAATGAATACTTACATGGTGTATCCACAAATTTCATGTATTATACTGTTTCACCATGCAAACGTTCAAGGATTTTATATCAAAATACATGTAGTCTTTGTAAGGAATGTTATTGCTTTATATCAAAATATATGCATATAATACAGGTATATTACTGTACTATGCATTTTTTGTAAGAAAACTATTATTTTACATTTATAAAAACGTTTGTATCATTCAAGTAAAGTGCATTTACACATTGCCATTATATAAGGCATTTCTCTGAAGCTCTTTCAGCTTTTTCACAGACCTATATCTGGTCTGTATACCAATCTCCTGCAACGTAGATTTAATTTCATCTCCACTTAGACTCTCAATGTTAAAGCCCCATGGCTCTCGGTTATCCCCAGCATGTTCAAAACACACCTTTTGGGGCATCCCACTTGTTGGATCGGCGCAACTGAATCCTCCTACTATCATCATTCAATTTCTCAACTCCTAAAAAATTTCCCATGATTAAACCTTAATAAATATGTGGAATAATATATTCAGAAGTAATGTCAGCATCCATTTACCTTGGCCTGTAAATTTTTTTATGCCTCTGTACTTTTCCATGAACCTTGGAACATGGTATACCATGACATGCATATACGGGGTTACTCTTGCTTTTTCAAAACCAAAACATCTCCCGCCAAGTGAAGTGTACAATTTCACCCAGTTCGTAGCCTGTATAATGCAATTTAAATGCATTAGATAATTCGAAAAATTTATCACGCTTAGAAAAATAATTTATTCCTCTGTGACCAAGAATTCCATTGCATTAATTAAATATGTGTACCTTGACAAAGTAGTCCCTGACCTGTTCCTAAGTTGCAATGTCTTGCCCAGGGATTGTGTAAACAGCATCAAAGTCCTGTGAATTACCAAAATTGTCAACAATTGAAACAACAGATACCATTAGATAAATTACTTAATAAATGTATTTTTCTGGTCTTCGTTTAAATTTACCTTCCAGATTTGAACAACTGTGTCACTAGTCACTGTGTCACTAAGATTCCACAACAGTAAAATGTAGGCGTACTGAAACGGCTTCAATTTCGGTGGCGCTTAAACAAAGGATGCTCTTGCAGTCCTCTTATATAGATCAGTGGTTTCTTCGGATATCGTTTCTTTGGAGTTTCAAACTGATTAACTAAGCTAACATAGTAACATGTTCATTTCATTATCTCCTGCGTTAGACGCCATGTTTAGTTTGCTTTCCCGCACAATTTAATTATTGACCAATAGAGACAGTTGTGAGCATTTAATTCAATTAAATGCTACAACCAATCAACGGCAGTTTTGGTCCAGCCTTTGCCAGGTCCAGCCTTTGCTAGGTCCAGCCTTTGCTAGGTCCAGCCTTTGCTAGGGCCTTCCCTCGCCTCGCCGCTATCTTGCCCGTGAAGGCCCAATTATTTTGCCATGGTAAATATAGTTCAATTATGAGGATTGTGTCGTTTGTGCGTTTCACTGCCTTTTCAATTTTGAAACGTTGTGTTCGGTATGGTGACAAAACGAAATAAATCGACAAGAGCACAAAAAAGTTGCACACAAATTTTGAATACATAACTTTCTTTCGTGTAAAATTGGTTGTGGGAAATATGGTTGTATTAATTATTAACTATTTTCCTCGATTGACATGTTAGACTCAGCTGGCACTAATTACTTGAGTGAAAAGTGAAAAATTCCAAAGAATATAGATATTTCAGCAATTAACTTTGCGATTTAGGCCCCGTCCACACGTACAGTATATGCGTTTTTAAATCGATCCGTTTTAATTTTTATGAAAACGCAGGGAACGTTTTGCGTCCACACGAGCGTTTTCGTTTTCGAACGATTTGGTCCACCCACACGAAAAACTTGCCATGTAACCATGTCAAAATCTAGCAAGAGGAGACAGAAAACCGCTGAGTAGAAGAGTGTAAACAAGAGATCTTTGTATGGACAGATGATTTGCTGCTAATTAACGTATAGCAAATGACTACAGTGTTTCGGTTTTATCCAACAAAACCGCTACTCTTCAGAGCAGTCTGAATTATGACAAGAAGCATCTTTGTAAAGTTGAGTGTCTTTGTAAAATATGCTTCTTCAAGACGTAAAAAGAAGCCGTTAAGCTTGAAATCACTCCTCCTTATGGACTGGGTACAACATCGTTTTCAAAAATCTTCGTTTTCGACCGTCCACATGCACCACAACGCACTGTTTTCAAAAGTTTCCACTCTCAAACGCGTTTCGGTTTTCGAAAGTATCGGTTTTCGGTGAAAACGGAGACTTAGTCGAATACGCTGACTCGGCATTTACGTGTGAATGGGCAAAAACGAATTAACACGTGTGGATGGGGCCTTATATAATGTCCGTTGTTACTTACCGTTTTGACAGCTCTTTCTCAAACTGGTTGAGGGATTTTATTATTTCGGAGCTGCTGGCCTTACTACAATCTGGCCTCTCGGAATAACCTTTGGTGGTTAGCTTTGACGCCTCTCCTCCTCTTCGTTTGTTAAACATAACTAGTCTCGTCAAGGTCGATTGGGCCAACGGACACCAATCGTCCAATTGAGGCTGGTTATGCATGGCTTTCGCACTCTCGCTAATCTTTCTGATAATGTACTTTCTAAGTTTATCAAGATCCTCTGCAAGTGGTAACATGTCGACCTTGTTGTACTTCCGCATGCTGAGTGTGGCAAGCGAGTGGTGTGAAATGCGGGAACTCCATTCATAATCTAGAAGCTTTTCGAAGTTATCTGCATCTTCTTCGGCATCTTTGTCATTTGACCGCAAAGCTTGTCCACGAATCGCATTCACACATTTTTTTAGTGAATGGCCAATCTTTATTGCAAGCGATGGTGTTTTCACATCTTGCTGGCCGTCCTTCATTTCAAATTTGCAAAGAATTTTGACAGCTTCAATGACAACATCAAATTTGTTAGGTTTGATGAAGTCAGAAAGTCGGGCGTTTAGATTTGCATCTGATTTTCTTAGCTGAATCACCAAACGAGCAAGTTCTCTAATTTTTTGAGAGGTATCTTGCACGTTTTTTACCCCATGTGTCCTCATGGTCGCCATGACTTGGTTGAGCATGTTGTTGCTATCATTTGTGATCGCTGCCATGATCATTAATTTTGAGTTAGCTTGTATTTTCTTTTGTTTTTTTGCCTGATCATCTTTTGGTTTAAACGGGCAGGATGCAGTATGTTTCCATAACTCCTGTCGCTGAATAAATCCAACACAATAAGGGCATGGCAAAAAGTCATCTGCGCTGCAGGTTTTTCCAGATGAAGGCCGGCGCACAACGATCAGCTCGCCTTCACCAGTTTCCAATACGGTCATGTTGTGGTGATAGTTACCCCGCAGTCTTAATTTTTCCAATTCCTTCTTCTTCTCGGCTGATCCAGTCTTCAACGAGAGGGCAGCGGCCACTTCTTTCTCGCCAGCATGCTTTCTGTAATAGTGTCGGGATATGTTTTGGTATAATTCTCCACAGTAAAAGCATGCCTGCTTCTTATTATAATCTCGGATTTTTTTCCGGCCTTTTTTTTCGGCACAGTCTACAGAAACTGATACAAAAAGTATAAATTAGTGCTAATATATTATTTTAAAGTTTCTTCAGCTGATTATAATTTTGCGGTTATTTTTATATATTATGTAACAAGTATAGATTCCACTTTGTCGTTGTCTGTTCAGTTATACATGCACAGATGACGCCACAACGTGGCCGCAAGAACAAAAAACTGGTCCAGGAGACCGAGTTGAGCAAACGGCATGCAACGCCAAGATGCAGGCATCTGGCTAACGCGAGACGATTTTACCCCTCAAGCGGAGAACTTTGGCAGTGAAAGAGTCAAAACCTATTTTAATCTATCTCAATTAACCTTCAACTGTTGGGAATCAGACAAGAGCCCGTGCCCTTCCCAAACTTCACAATATTTATAGAAAGGTTTCTCGTTTATTTCGGTGTACACACGATGTTTACTCACTCTCTCTCTCTCACTTCACAGTTCACAACTCTTCTTTGTTCATAGCTCACTTCCGTTTCTCTGCATTTTAGCCGTCATCACTATCCTTTTAAACTAACACATTCCGAACCAATTAAGATAAGTGTCTGTTAACACAATTCTCTACACACTCCCCTATTCGTCTCCAGAGGAGGCGAATACTCAGTAAATTTTGTTCAAAGTTCAACGATAACTGTAAATGTTTAACTATAAATTTAAAATGTTGAAATATAACTATTAATGTTCCAGGGCAATTACTCCCCGTGCTCCAATTGTTCACTTTGTGCTATGTTTTGGATACGGTATTCTGCTGCTGCGTCTCTTCTTGGTCTGAAATTGGGTGCGTCGACGTTCAGCGGTGCAGGTTTCCTTGCAATCGTCATGTCGCACGACAGCTCAAGCGGGCATAAATGCTGAACAGCATGTTCCAAATAGCTCTGTCCGGCCCTTAACTTTGCTCCTCTGACAATTCCGTAACGACCAGTTATAAGGTTTTCCACGATCCCTGTTCTCCACTTGCCTCTGTTTCGTTCGTCGCTCTTTATTAAAACCACATCTCCCACTGCCAGTTTTGCTTTCGATGCCTTGTGTTTCAGATTATGACGTTCTCGAAGCCCTCGTATGTACTCTTTTATCCACCTCTTCCATACGGCATCCTTGCATTTCTTTAAGTGTCGTGCTCGCTTTCGCAGATCCAATTTTTCCGCATGGTGGACTTCTAACTCCGGTAGTACATTTGATCCCGTGAACATGAGCGAGTTTGGTGTCAGAATAGGCAACTGTATATCGTCTTCCACATAACTAAGGGGCCTGTTATTGAGAGCCACTTCGACATCAAGAAGGACATCTTGCAGTTCACTCCATATCAGGCATCCGCCTCCAATTGATTTGTAGAGGGCTTGTATCATCAGTCCGACCATTCGTTCGAACTGCCCTCCTCACCAGGGCGCTCGGCTTAAATTGAACTGCCATTTTATCGTCTGCTGGGCCAGGAAGTTGTTGAGGCTCTCGTCATGCATCACGATTCGCAACCATTTTGCTGCTCCTACGAAGGTCCCGCCATTGTCGGTATAAATCTTTTCAGGTCTTCCACGGCGAGCGATGAACGTCTTCAAACTCCGCAGGAATTCATCTGTTTCCAAAGTGGGTAACAAATCGAGGAATAGAGCGCGACTCAGGCTGCAGGCGTACAGCACTATGTATGCTTTGCCCTCTTTCTTGGCCTTCTTGCGGTAGCGTATTGGACCGGCGAAGTCGATTCCCACGACTTGGAATGCTCTCTGGCCCGTGGTGCGATCCTTGGGTAGCAATCCTGGTGGCGGATTGGCCAGTGCAACTGCTCTGAATCGCTTGCATCCCCAGCAACTCTTGAATACTCGTTTGGTTACTCGTTTGGTTAGTCGTCGCAACCGGGGAACCCAAACTCTCTCTCAAACTTTCGCCATTGTTAGACTCACTCCCCCGTGCAGAGTAGCTTCGTGGGAATTCTGAACGCTTTTCTCTGTATACAACGCTTCGTCGGGAAGGTATACTGGATAGTCCCCTTGGATTCTGCCTCGGCATTCCAAAATACCGTCGCAGTTCGGTTGAAGATTGAGTTGCAGGCTGTCTTCGTGAAAATGCTCCGTCTCTCTTGTTCTTCCTTGGACTCTCTTGTCCCACCACTGGATTTGATCGTTTATCTCCACGGTTGTCAACGGCCCTGTTTTCTTATTTTCCTCTCGACCTTTGGCCTTGGCGTTGCGAATAAACCGTTTGACCCACGCGCAGATCCTGAGCGTCAGCCATAGGTTCCATTTGGCAAGAAGTTCGTCAAATACATCTTCCTTCTCTACCGCCATTCTGAATAGTGTCTTGGTTGCTTTAACTTCGGCTTGGGTTGCTTCGTTTGGAGCGGTGATTATGTCTGTAGGCCAGCTTGTTTGGTCACTCAACCACTCCGGGGCACTCCACCACGAGTGTTGTTGGTGTGTGACATCTCCCCCTCTGCTTGCGATGTCCGCTGGATTCTCCTTTGTCCGTACGTGTCGCCAAGTCGTCTCTCCACGCTCCTGGATCTTGTGAACCCGATTACTCACGAATTGTTTGTACTCGCCTCGACTCCGGATCCAGTGGAGAGCCACTGTGCTGTCCAGCCAGCAGTAGACTTGTGATACTGGGAACCCTTCGATTGCTTCTCTTATGTTGTGTGCTAAGTTTACGGCCATATGCCCCGAGACAAGTTCTAGGCGAGGTATGGTGAGGCCCGTTTTGGCCAGCCTTGCTTTTGCAGCTACTAGACCGGTGCTTACTCCCGATGGCTGGTTGACGACAGCATACACGGCGGCGGCCACACCATTTCCACTGGCGTCTCCGAATGCATGAAGTACCACGTCGTCGATCGTTTCTTGGTATTTGGCAAGTGACCTGGACGTGGTCACTTGGTTTGGCAATTGAGACTCCCATCTCGTCCATCGTTTTCTCAGATCACTTGGTAGCTTCGCGTCCCAAGCACACTTTTCGTTGCACGCATCCCTGTAGAGCAACTTTCCTCCTAGGGTAACTGGCGATACGAGTCCTAGCGGGTCGTATATTCGGGCCACCTTGCCCAGGATTTCTCTCTTTGTTGGTTCGGTCATTTCGCTGGGAAAGGTCACCCCGATGGTGTCTTTGCGTTTATCCCAACTGAGTCCGAGGAGGTTGCTTTCTTCTGAGTTTGGACTCAGTTGTTGCTTGGCGTAGCTTTCACCCTGCAGGTCACTGGTGGAGTTTTGAGGCAGTTCTAGCTCGCTGACATTGGAACCCCATTTGTGTAGTTGAAACTTGGCTTTCTCGAATATCTCGATGGCGGCATCTTTGATTCTCTGGGCCTTCTCTACAGTCGGTCCACCACTGATTAAATCGTCCACGTAGATGCTTTCCTCTATCTCTTTCACGTGCTCGGCATGTTCTTGACGGCAGCTCTCTAAATGCTGTTGGATTACTCCTCCTAACAGGAACGGAGAGGAGACTAACCCAAATAGAGCTCTGGTGAACCGCAAAGTTTCTATTTCCTTCGAATGTATGTCCTTGAACCAGTGAAAGCGTAACGCGTCTCGGTCTTCTTCTTTAATTCTTACTTGCAAGAAAGCTTTCTTGAGGTCTCCGGCGATTGCTACAGGGTGGAATCGACCCCGTTGTAGGACTTTCCAGAGTTGGTTCGGAAGAGGCGGCCCTACCTCCAGACAATCAGCGATGGTGCATCTTGATGGGCTTTGGCGGAGGCGTCATAGACTATGCGCAATTTGGTACTTGTTGCCGATTCACGAACGATTAGTTTGTGCGGCAGGTAGAACTCCACCCCGGTTGCTGTTGCTTCGCTCTACGACTCCTTCAGCTAGTTGATCTTGGATGACTGCGTCGTATTGCTGAAGTCGCTTGGTCTTTTCGAGCTTCTGTACGAGGTTGCTGAGTCGGCGTAAGCTCCCTTTCTCGTTCGTTGGCAGAGGTGAATGATTCCCCTTCCATGGAAGGCCCGTTTCATACCAACCCTGTTGGCTACGATTAAGTTGTTCCCGGAAGTCGGCGTAGACAGCTTCTTGGTCTCCGGTCGGCGAGTCCTCCAAACCCAGTACGTCCATACGACATAGTCCCTCGTAGTATGTGACGGAGGTCTGTGCTAAAAACATGTTTCCATAATTGACTTCGTCCACTCCTGGTGACATGACAGTCCATCTAAATTTGGTCTTCTCAGCAACAGGTTCACCAATCTGACCCACTTTCTGATTACTTCCCGTCTTGATTTTTGTGTACTCGCTGGCGCCGAGGATTACATGCACCGGCAGCTTGGCTTTGTCGTCCCTGTCTTCCATCACCACTCCTTGTAGGTGTGAATAGTTGCTAATCATGTCGTCGTACCTGGGATTTTCCAATGTTAGTAATTCTTTACGATTGACTTTGGAGACTTCAGTATCTAAGGTAAAGTCGCCCTTGGTACTACAGATTTTCACCCGGTATAACTCGATTCTCTTGGTGACGGCTCCGATCATCATTTCTATGCGTCGTGTCTCTGATGGCTGATGCGTAAGAACTACCGGCTCCTGTATCTAGTAAGGCGCGACATTGTATACCGTTTACCTCCACCACGACCACGGGATGGCACACCGCACCCTTGTTGTGGTTAGCTGTCATCATCTTCTTCTGAACCACCTTTTCACAGATGGAGGTGTGGTGCTTTCGTTGACAGACTTGGCAAACCGAACGACTTTTGCAATCTGCGGCTCTGTGTTTGCTCCCTGTGCAGTTGAAACACAGACGGTTTTCACTCAGATGTTTCTTTCGTTCCTCAGCTGTGTTGATCTTGTCGCAATTGGCTGATTTGTGACTGGGGTTCTCGCAGTAGACACATCCTCTCGTTTGTTGTGAGTGTTCTTGTGTATGTAAGCTTCGGTCGCGCGAGTGTTTAGGTTTTTCTGGGGGCAGTTCTTGTTCTTCCACTGGGTGAATCTCTTTTCACTTCTTCAATGCTTGGATAAGTTGAACGAAATCCCATTCTTGGCAACCGTCTTGGCCACGTACTAAGTCAGCTTTTATTCCCTTCAGTTTGTCGATGACACTTCGCACATTTCCGGTGACCTCCCGGCGTTTACCCAGAGTTTCCAACGATTGAACGTTGTAGAGCAATGTTTTGTAAAACTGATGTATCTTCGCCGGTTGGGATCCTGGGATGACTGTGCTGCGATGTTTCGGACGTACGCGTGGACGATTTCGCTCTCTTTCCCGTATTCGCTTTTGAGGATAGTTTTCGCTCGTTGATAACCTTCGGTTGTGAACGGCAGACCGTCGATATCTGCTCTGACTTTTGGTTCGATCAGTTCCTTTAAGTACGCAAATTTCGTCACTGGTGCTAGTTCAGCGTTATCGATCTCCGCCTCGAATTTGTTCCAGAATGGCAACCATTGTTCGTAGGTTCCATTGAACTTTGTTATTGCCAGCTTTGGCAGTTTGACACTGTCTTTGTGAGGAGTTTTACCAGACGTCTCCGCCGTTTTGCGATCAAATTCCAACCTGAGTTCCAATTTTGCCTGCTCGAATTTGAGTTGCTCTTCTCGGTTACGACTTGTCTGTTCGTTTTCTTTCTCCTTCTTCTCGAGTTCCTCGATTAGTTTCATCTCGTTGAGGCGTTTAGTGATGTTCGTGATCTCGCTGTCTATTTTGCCAATTTGCGTTTCAATCTCTAGACCCCACGTTGCGACATCTTCTGCGCTTTCGTCGTTGTCGAGTTTGGCTTGCTCTACTTCTCGTTTTAGACTCTTCACGTTTGTTATTATCTCGATTAGAGCATCTTTGTGTCGTTGAATCGCTTGCGCGTTGCCTTTTTCAGTATCCCTTGCGTTTTGCCTTGCGTGAGATTGAGCAACTGTAGTTTTCTCTTTAAATTGGTTTTATTGTCCTCCATCTCACGTTTCTTTCTCTGTATCCCGTCGGAGGTGCCACTGTGTTGGGAATCAGACTAAGAGCCCGTGCCCTTCCCAAACTTCACAATATTTATAGAAAGGTTTCTCGTTTATTTCGGTGTACACACGATGTTTACTCACTCTCTCTCTCTCACTTCACAGTTCACAACTCTTCTTTGTTCATAGCTCACTTCCGTTTCTCTGCATTTTAGCCGTCATCACTATCCTTTTAAACTAACACATTCCGAACCAATTAAGAGAAGTGTCTGTTAACACAATTCTCTACACAACTGCCACAATCGACTTTTACTATTTTAATCTTACTATTTTAATTTTACTCAGGCTAACGCCGGACGATTTTACCCGTCAAGGGGAGAAATCTAGCAGTGAAAGATTTAAAATAATGATACAGTGCTAAAGTGCGCTGCCCTGTGGCGTTCGTTAAAAATGTCGCTTACTATTTGTTTCTCACGAACGAACGAACGAAATCACACACAGAATATAAAGCGCTGCCAAGGGCACCGCAATATTTGCGTTCGACTACTATAGAAGTCTACTGCAGCACCAAGTCGATGTCTATAGGAGCAGATAACCGGCTCGCCTGCGTCTCGTTGACTACATGTACCTAGCTAGTATAAATTGGATGTTAATCAGACATTGGCAACAACCAATGAAAATGCGCAGAGTCCAGGTTATTGTATAAAGTCAACGGCATGGTACGAAAGAAAAAAGCAGTATAGTAAATCAGAACTAAAAAGGTTGATGTACTGCTGAAATAAAGTTATTGGAGTCTTGAGGAGATTAGAATCATTTCTCCCACATCCAATCGTCATCTTAATTTATAAATCTTTAATCCAACCACAATTCGACTGTTATACTGTATAGCAGCGTTTGGGGTAACTTAGGTAAAGGTCTCGGACATAAACTTTAACAATTATCTGCTACTTAAGCACTTACCTTGATGTAAATTCACCTTTGAATCAAAATACGTGGACTTCATTCGTTTACAGGTGTCTCCTAAAACGGGAAGTGAATAATGGTTTTGTGTTTCAACAGCCAAAGTTAGTAATTGAATTTTTTGAAGTTTAAACTTTAGAATTTTTTTCAGATGCAAAAGTTAAGAAACAAGAATTGACTTCATGTCAATAGTTTTGCCGAAGGTTTTCTCTTTGATAGCTATTTCACAAAAAAGTGCAATTAAGGTATAAAACCTGCCCCATCCCATTCATGTTATTTCACTAAAAAACCGATCTTAAATCTAAATAAAGTCGTAACAGATGGTATCAGGCAAACACTTCACATACGTGAAGCAAGGTTTTAATAGGTCAAGGTTATAGTGTAAACAAAATCATGCCGAATCAGACAGGAAAGCCTGTGTATGAGGCCGATTTTAATAATTTTGATCGCAAGCGAAGTGCTTCGGCCAGGACTGTTGGAACGTCACAAATAATGCAGCTCTGTGTAGCCCAGTTTACAGTTTTCGTCCTGGCTAAGGACTCTGTAATTGTAACATTCTTTTGAACTAACGTTTTAAGAAAGTACAATTAATGTCAAAAAGCTACGTTTACCTTATATTTCGTAATTAAGTGTTAAATCTTAATAGGTGAACCAAACCACGTTTTACCTGTATATGTCTTAAAATCAAATCGTTCACCATCAGATTCAGACGATGTATGCAGCATGTTTCTAACCTGTTTCTGTCGTGTGCTCTTTTTAGCTGTTAAAGATAAGCGAATTTAAAATTCTCATATTTTGTCATTTTACCAGTTGCCTAGTTATAGGTAATTGCATGGTATTGCGGGACATTGTTAACTTTCCCCGTTTATAGCGAGTGAATGAAGATATACATTACATATCCTACGAAAACAAAAAAAACAACAAATATACGGTTTGGCTCAAAATTTGTCTACATATCATTTCTTAATCTTGAATATAGTAATCCATGTCAGAACGTAAATCACTTTTAAACCCTTAAAACTAAAAAGTATAAAGTTTGCACACATGGCTTTTTACCTTCACTATTCAAGTTTATTTTATGTTTTCCTGGGCCTGGGTACGTATATCTTTACTAACTCATTATAAACAGGAAAGTTTCATACAATTACAACAGCAATTAGTTGACTTTCTTGACTGAAAATGTGAGTTACAGAACTCTAAAATGTGTCCTGCGATAGCCAATCTCTCAAAACATACCCTCATCTAATCACTAATGTAACCTTAAACAGCATTAGTAGAAGGTGTCATGACTTTAGCTTCACGCGATTCTCGTTAATTGTAGCCTGCCCCCTAATCGTAACCGTAATTCAACCCCTAATCCTAACTTAACAATAATTGATGAGGACGATGGAATGTAATGCAACCCACACTGAGACATGAGTTTTCCTAGCCAGTTGGAACAAGATGGCTCTGAAAATAAAATCCAGTCGTTCGTGCTCGTAAAATACGATGATTTATCAGAACTTATAAACGAATTTGACGCTGTTGATACAAAGAAACAAATCAAATAGGCTGTAAAACGTATGAAACGTTTCCATTGTGTGCTGGTATGATATATTTATCATCTTTATTGTTAAATAAAATATTTCAATAAATGATTTTATTTGTGCAATAACGAATTGCTTGCAGGTTAGTCGCAATTAATTGAGATTTCTGTCTGTTTCGTTTATAATTCCTTTGTTGGCAAACGATCTTTTATAACAGCATTATGCTCAAATAACTATACAATCTCAATGTTTTCACGAATGTTTGCGAGTGATTGTTCACGTCTCAATAGAGACACGCCCAGTACAATAAAAACCCACATAAAAGAACCAGTGGATTAAGAACCATCAGCATGAAATTTAGGCAATTAAGCACCCAAGCACACTTCAGGCTGACAAATGAGACTGGTTCTTAAAAAATCTTAACTTTTGTACTTTAGCTGAAGTAGAAAGCATGTTGTAAGGGCAGATATGGGCAGGTACATACTTAATATTATTGCAAATGCAAAAGCATAATCTGTTGTTTAGTACTCAACGACGATACATTTCATCAAATTTGGAGGCTTTTAAATAGCAACAAGACGCCTGCTAGGCGTTAACTTGGGCCACTTAATCACTGGACAAATTAGGGAGATATGGCGTGGATTTGGGCGGGGGGTATGGGTATGCAATGGCGAAATGAGGAAGAAAAATCAGGCGTCTACACGCGGGCTACCCCCCCCCCCCGCCCAATGCAGAACGCCGACGAAATTTAATGTAAACACTAAACACGGGCAATGCTATTTTTTCTAATATCTGTTCGATTGAAGGTCTTCGTGTGTCAAAATTTATATAAAAACAACGGAAAGGTATACGAAACATATCTGTTACAAAATTACATCGGTTTAACGAACATAAAAGCACTAAATCATCGGGTAAACAACGAATAGATCTTGAAGCCATGTGGCGAGTCTCGCTTTAATCGCTAATACGCATTTTCTTATATAACATCTCATCTTCACATTTTAAGTAGACGAAACCTACAGCGTTCGATTCGCCAGATTCAAGTGATCATTTCGATATAGAATTGATGTAAATCGGATAAAAACACAACATTTCATGATTAATATTACGGAGTTTGACGGGATAAATGTCAACACAGTATAATATTTCCCTGCCCTTCGGCTGTCCTTTCCGTCTTCATGATTGATGTCTCATCTGTGTTTCTTTCATCTTCACATTTTAAGTAGACGAAACCTACAGCGTTCGATTCGCCAAATTCAAGTGATCATTTCGATATAGAATTGATTTAAATCAGACAAAAACACAACATTTCATAATGATAAATATTACGGCGTTTCACGGGATAAATGTCAACACAGCATAATAATATTTCCCTGTCCTTCGGCTGTCCATTCTGTCTTCATGATTGATCTCTCATCTGTGTTTCTTTCACCTTGGAGAGAATCTTTGCAATGGTTTACAGGTCTCGGTAAACTTTCCAACTGCGATTCATTGTCAATAAAACGAAAGTCCGAAATCGCTTTGCCTTGCAACGACTGTTATGTTGACGTTTCGTCCACGGTTCTCTCTTTAATCTCTCATCTGTGTTTCTCTCAGTCATCCAGTTATCTTGGAGAGAATCTTTGCATTAATTTGCGGGTTTACAGGTCTCGTAAATGCTTTTCAGACTGCGATTCATTGACAACAAAACTGGCCGAAATCGCTTTAATTCGCTATTTATACGCCCACGCAATAATTACATTCTCTCGACGTATAAAACGACGACGAACATGACGACGAACATGACAAACACAGAAATCAAGCTGGATTTAAGACTTGTGCTCACCACAAGTGGCCCAAGTAATTATTAGTGTAATACTGTATATTGATTAGAATACAATGTATTAATATACATACAGTAGCAGAAACACAATAATATACATGCAGTAGCGAGAAACAACAAATACTGTAATCTTGGAATTAAATAATTTAAAACACTAAACCAGGAACAATTGTTTTTGACTAGAAATAAGAACCAGTTAAGAACCAACTCGGCCTGATTTCTCACTAAGTACCCATTATATAAGAACCACTTCAGCCTGACGTTAAAAAATAGTGGTTCTTTTATGCGGGTTTTTAATGTATTCAATTAGAACAAACTTATCTCGTGTATAGCCATCGTACCCATAATTATCACGATTAGGACTAATCATCCCTCATCCAGTATTCACGAGAGACGCGATTAGTACTAACAAAGGGTATTACACGTTATGGTCTCTCTTGAAACAAAGTATTCTGAGATGACCATGATAATAAATAACAACTTTACCTGTTTTTACATGGAGCTGTTCATCATCAGATGATTTCAGTGAAGACGTGGATAGTCGGGCGAACTTTCGATTTCCTTTTGCATTCTTTCTTTTATTAGCTCTTAAAGATGAAAAAATATAAGTAATTGTCATTCTTAGCTATTTTTATCTATCTTAAAACACATAGCTTTAAGTTAAAATGTCACTTTAAAAGAGTTTTCAGAATTATTTCCACGGCATGTCCAAGAGTTTCTAAAGAATAGATCTGGCTTATACCACTGTTATATATGGCCAGTGATAAATTAAGAGCCGGATATAACGATTGATATAATAGAAGAGAACAATGATATCGATTTTTCACAAAATTATTTTCTTAAATCATAGTAAGAATCGATGTGTTCCTTTTTATTAAATATAGTATATTCAACCATTTGGGAGATCACTCGGATGTTTACACAAACTTTCATATAGCGATTAGTGGGAGCTATTATCTTTTCCATTTTGTTTCTGGTTATTAAAGTTATTTTTTTAATTTTCAATTTATACAGATTATTATCTTAATTAGTAGAATCAATCACCCATTCATTTGTTTCTGCTGACCTGTCGTCACGAGATGACTCAGGTTTACATTTTTTTATTCCCCTGCTAGCAATGGTCTCTTTGATTTTGTAAAATAAAGGAGAAAGAAAAGAGACATCGTCCGGCATATGGTATTTTCCTGTCAGGCACAAGTGAAGTCACCAGTTCAGAAAAACGAGATTTTTCAAGACGTTATTAGAAAATTTTCCCTGCTTGTAGAGGTCTCTTGGTTTTGTAAAATAGTCTTTCTCGATATTTTTTAATCTTTTACTCTGTTATTTTACTACTTGTCCAAGGAAAGTGTCAAAGTAACATTTTTGTTTTCCCACTATATTTTCCCATATTTCCACGTGGCTGCATTTTTAATTTTCTTGTAGTTGTAACATCAAACAGAGTAGCTGGGAATGTTGAACACAGAGTCCAGCTTGAGAAAGGTTTCTATTAAAAATAAAATATAAATGTTCTGGCAGGTGCGTCTGTTAGTCAATTAACATTCCATTGACCAATCCTTAGCCCTTTATCAGGTAGCTTGAGTTTCCATATATTAATTTCCAAACAGCTGCTAGAATCATCGCCTGGATTTAGTTCCACATCTCCAGAAATTAAGAATTCCAAAGTTTGATAATCTATTTGGAAATATTTCATGAATGTCATGTCTGCAACAAACCAACTACAAATGCCTCAGATGTAAAAAGTTTGTCCATGCAATCTGCAGAGAAATTCCTGGTGGCGAGGACGAGGGATATGGCGCACCCGTCATCTGTAACGTTTGTGCTTTAGAGGACAGCATAGTTTGTAAATATGCATTCTAAATAAATTGCTAATTGTTTTTAATATCTGATAGTGTCATAATAACCAAAATATGTTACTTCAGCCAGTTTAGGGCCAACAAAGAGTACCTTGGGACAGGGTGTTAATTGTTAAACGTAAACTCAGTTCGATGACAATGACAAAACAGTTAAAAATGCAAGAGGATGTGTATTGGCGGTTCAAACCATTGCGGACCATAAAGCTAAAAAAACAGGTCTAAAAACAGGTGGTGTGAACCATCTCATCTCCAAACTTCCTTTATTCCTGATTGTGATGATGCTGTTCTACCCTGCCCAGTGTCAACGCTAACTGTTTCTACTGCATCTGGATCCAGCACGACCACCAGTGCATCACCAGAAGTGCGTCAATCTGGATCGACAAAACGAGTACAGTCAACACTAACAATGCTCCCCAAAATCTAGCAATATTAGTGTGGATGCTGGCCTATCGAGTGATGTTTCATTGCATGCAAAGATCGACACATTAATTAGCGAGTTCAAGGATTTCAAACTTAAGTGACTTCACAAGCAAAGGAAGGTTCATTAACACCACTGTCAGCTATTGGTAGTAAATCTGCTGAAGAAGTAGCCGTTGCTCCATTGGACTGAAGTCAAAAACGTGTTAGATCTTGTGAACCATGCAAGCACATGAGGTTCTTCTCTGGAGATGCGGAAAACGGTGTATTGTCAGTTCTATGATGCGAGACTTGTTTTACCTTTCTTCGAAGCAAGAGAACAAGCACAGTACCGTTGGATACAGCAGCCGCCACAAAAAAGGACTTAGAAAAAGGTAATGTTAAGCCCATTTTGCACTTGGTAACTTATTGAATGAAACTAATAATTTCATTCAAAATAAGTTAGAAGGGAATATAAAAGTATCTGTTCAGGAACGTAATTGATGATTTCTACTATGTTCTGCGAACATTTAGCTGTTCATAACCAATCACATCCCTGAAGATCCCAAGTGAAAAAATTGGCTTGTTGTGGCTAATAGGCCGCTTAATTGACTCATGGTTTAACAGGGGCGGATTTAGGAATTTTTTGAACTACGTCGAAACTGACCGCATTTCTAGGGGGGTACGGGGGCCATTTGGTTGTCTGAAATGGCATTTCCTGCATTCTGAAAAACTATTCAGCAAAAATCTAATAGTTCTAACTTGTGTTTTCAATTAAATATTTTATCGTTTTTAAGGGCTTTTGTGTTTTGGCATTATATTTTATTATTTTTGGAGACACATTTTAAGGAAATACCATGGTTTTGCTCCATTTCAGAGCTGATGTCAGCATACCTAAGAACACTGTTGTACAGTGAAACACTGAAACCGACATGGACATCCAAGGCTCACAGCCACTTTCTTTGGCTGTTCGTCCTTATCTAACCTAACCTGTCTGGTTTTGAGTAGCCTGTGCACAATACCGGAGGGTTACCGGATGTGCACATACACAAGCTTTATCATACCATATGGGACATAGAGGAGCTTATATCTCTACATCATCTTGGTCATCCTAAGGTACACTATGCCACCTATCTAATCTGAGCTGTCTGGTTTTGAGGCACCAGATACCCCCCTTACCTCTATCCGTCCAACCAGAAATTGTCTGATTAGAAGAAGCTTTATCATACCATATGGGACATTCATGGACATAGAGGAGATGATCTCCACATCATCTTGGTCATCCTAACTAACTTACACTATGCCGCCTATCTTACCTGAGTTGTCTGGTTTTGTGGCACTGCCACCAGATACTTCCCCTTTACCTCTATCCAACCAGACATTGTCTGATTAGAAGAAGCTTTATCAGACCATATGTGACATTTCATGGACACATCATCCATCTAACTCACAATAACATTATACTGGTATCTCAATAAAGAGGACCCAATCTGTATACAAGCACACTAACATAGTAACTGAAACTTTGTCAAACTTAAAAATAGGTATGCTTGGTGTACTTTGACATACATGTACCTACTCCTCCAGTAATGTGTATGTATTAAGGTATTTGATGTGCCGACTAACTGGTATAAGCAAGTGTACCCTGCAGGTAAAATCCTGATTTTTTGGTCATGTCATCATGTCCATGTTTTGATTGTTGATAAAAAATTATAGAACCTTAATTAATTATAATATTATGTGAGGGACATAATTTGCAGACAATTAAGAATAGGAGATTTATTATTACAACATACTGGTATATCATTATTTGTCAACATCATTATTTAACTGGTACAGCTGGTGTGCAAAAGAGGAGTTTTTTTGTTGACCTAACAGTCCATTTTGAAGTGAAGGTTCCATATACATTACTGTTTGCCACCACATGATTGGAAATGTTTGGTCATTTGGTGTTGTTAACTTTGAATGAAATTTTATTTGAAAAAATAACAAACTATTATTGTGCATAAAATATTTATTGCAATAATACAAAATTAATTACATTAAAATGACTAAATCAACTAAATGTCTAAATCAGTTCAGTTATCCTACTATCAGCTGAAAATGTATCAATAACCCACTCAACCAAAGGTTCTATTTCCTGATGAATTGCCATCAGTGCCATTTTATCTGCTACCACGGTGTTCCTTGTATAATCTTTTAACTTACGCACGGCTGAGAAAGAACGTTCACACTAACAAGATGTGACGGGTAGAGTTGAAAGAATCAAAGCTAACAGCTTTTAGTGTTGAAGCAACACTATTGGGATGTGAACCTTTATAATTAACCAATATGTCTGCCACCTTAGTTTGGAAGATTGTCTTCATAAAAATTAGAGTTTTTTTAAATGTCTGCTTCCAACTAATAATACCAGTATTGCCTATCAAGGATATCATTTAATCATTTTGCTCGGTATAATAGACAGTAATACTCAACCCATACAGTAGATGTCATTAACATCAGGTCCTGTCAAGAGAATTATCACCTACCAGGGCCAAAGAAACAGAACTGTACAAGCAATTTCCAGATGCTTCAGATCAATAAGACAGATACAACACTAAAGTCAAAACTCAAATATCCAATGGCCAATACCATCGAATAAGTAAAAAAATAGAAATAAACACTACATACAGTATGACATGTGATATGTTCGAATATTAAATATAATACTATATTATGAATTATTCATCTAATCTTATACTGATAGCCAGTCAATTTAAATAATTCACGGCTCACAAGTAATGAGAAAGTAGATCGGATAGTATCCAGTATCCACTCACCTTAGGGCTCAGTCTTAAAGCAAAAAAATGTTTCTTCCCAGCTTTTACTGAGGAATATATGGCTCAGCGTCGTCGCGTCGATAGCAACCTGCGCCCGTGAGAAAAGCACAAGACTGGACTCATCGTTGTCATTCTGTAGAGTGTTATCTACAAGTTCCGTGACATCCGTAGAAGCGATGATCGAAACCGAACTCAGTCTCAAGCAAAAGTTTGAAGTTACTGCCATTTCAATGCCTTGTAGTTCGACGTAGACCTGTACGTCCAAAAATCCAAATGACCTTTCCAGCCAATCAAAAGCCAAGATTTCGATGGGGTCTTGACCAAATTCTGACCACCCTCTATTGTCTTTGTCCAATCAGTGCTCGTTATTTCGACGTAGACGGCCATTTTGACGTACTGAAATTATACACATTTGTAAATGGTTTCCCTCTCTATCCCTATGCTATGGTCTATTTGAAGAAGGCTACATGAAGTACAAATGCTTGCGACCCAGCGTCCTCTGGCCAAAGACTGAATCAGCAATATAATATCCTTCGAAAACGAAATTAAAACATATTTCCAAAATTTCAAAGTTCAAGTGTAATTTTCAAAAATGTCAAATTTGAAATAAAATGGGATTTTGAAAACAAATTAATTCATGAACAAATTAGTCTGGGATTTTTGTCTCCGTCGCTTGACGTGTTTGACGTACCCTAAATCCGCCCCTGCGGTCTATGGAAAGTCAACCACAATGCAATGCGCCAAAGCAAAATTTAGAAAAATCCCCATTACATTTAATTATACACATTGCTTATCCGTAATTGTAACTACTGTCAACCATCATTGGAATAAGATGTCTGGTTCTCTTTATAGCCCGATTGGGTTCTACCATATCAATGCACATTCTGATTTCATCTGAATCTTTCTTTGGTGTAATTACTAGTGGCAAAACCAAGTCTGTTGCAGAATTCACCATCTCAATTATACCTGCTTCTTCCAGGCGTTTCAACTTGGCTTCAACTTTATCCCTTAAATGAAACGGTACCCTTCGATGTTTTTGTGCTACGGGATCTTCATCAATATGGAGTTTCACTTTTCACCCCCTTTAATTTCCCAATGCCATGAAAAAGTTCCTGGTTGGTGTTGATCAGCTCCTGTATATTCTTGTTTAATGAGACTGCAGGCTTTACCAATGCGGAGGTTGCTTTCAGGGGTCGAATGGTAGCAGGAAAGTTACTGGGAAATTGGATGAAAGGGGCGCCTGACCAAGTGCAAAGCCCGAATGTTTTAAGGGGGCACGCCGTTCCGACCTCCAGGATTTTTGAACTTTTGAGTCTCTGAAATGGAATTTTTAGAGCAGTTTTGATAATTTTAACCACAATTTTATGTTCGCCTCCCTTTTCTGTGACTACAACATTATATATTAAACTAATTAAAGCCATGCAAGGAGTACAGTTCCATGATTGAACTACGCTTACTCTTAGAGTTACAAAATGTCAAAATTTATACCAAAAATTACATATAATTACATCTCATTAAGTGTGGATAACAAAGAAAAGATAACTCGACAACCTCGATTACAGAGTAAATAGTTTAGAGAGTCTTTAATTAGAATCGAAATTGTCCTCAACGGTAATGCTGTTAAGTAAGTCATTCTCACGGCACATAAGCATGAGAACTTCTAACTTGTCGTTTGCTAAATTAGATTGGATGCTTCTCGTAAGATACTGTACACCCTAAGAAGCAAGAAGGCTGTGAGAATTGTCAAACTGACACCATTTTGCCAACAATGCCGATGCTTCGTAGGTTGCTTTGGAGTTAAAATTTGTCGCTGTCTTAATACTGTGAAGCACCTGCAGCAAAACAGGAAACGTTCCTTTATCTGGATCATCATAACTAGCAAGAATTGTCTCAAGAGCTGCCTGCTTTGACCACCATCTTGTTGCACCAATCTTCTGCAGCCGCTTAAGCTTTGCTGACCCGACAGCTTTGTGCACCTAATACCTCACTCCACACATTCATTCGTTTACAGGAATCTGAGAACAATGTGGTTGTGCTCTGAAGAAGCCCCATGTAGCTGCCGCAGCTTCTCACGTGAAGAGGGCGCTGTGGTTACACAATTACGATACGAGTAGCCCAAAGTCAGAACAGATTTATTGTCAAATCGTCAAACTAGATAAATACATGAAACAGATACACTTCAATACACAGTTACAATACAGACTAATATAAAGGTAAACACGCTTGACTTACGATTAATGGGGCTCGATAACGAAATAGAACCAATCTGGAGTTACAATAATCGATTAAATAAAGCCAAAGGTCGACAAATGCTGGTGAGGTAAGTGTCGAATGTTCTTCTCCGATGAACCAACTAAAGGCGGCAAATATCGTGTGCTGGAGCGTCACAAATACGCAAGACCGCTGGTCTGCATAATCAACGAAACGTACAGAGCCGTTACACCCCATGAGGTTTTTAACGGCTATAATGTTTTCAACCATGTCTGTGGCTGATAGATTCAAAACATGGGCGTAACACCAGGTATAAATGGAGTTTGGGGAGACATCCTTAATGAGTTTTTGCACACCATTGAACTGGCCACGCATGTTTGATGCACCATCAAATGATTCTCCAACAATATCCTCCATTTTTAATCCATGACCTTCAACGTTGGCCCTCAACATTTCAGATATTCCAGAGGCTGAAGCGTCCATTACATTCTGAACGGAAACAAGACGTTCTCTTACCTCTTCTTCCACAACATAACGTACAAACGTGGTTTCTTGGTCAATGGCAGCGGTATCTTGGGTGCTATCCATTTGAACTGAGAATCGTCAGTCTCCAATTTCTAAGACAATCTTTGCCTTTAAACTGTTCAATATTCCTTGTAAAATCTTGTTGATCGTAGTTTTAGAGAGCATTGTCGTTAAATTTCCGTGTCCTCGAGATCTTCCTTTTCCTTTCTGCTACAGATTTTCGCGTCTCTTCTCACTGGCATCTGTCACTTTGCAGATGTGATTGTTTAGAGGGACATCAAACTGAGAAATTAATAGAATCAGTTCCAAGAAGTTACCGTGGTCAACAGACTTGTCATCCAAAGTGTATTCATCCATCGATTCATGACGGTGTCCCCTGAATGGTATAGTGCTTCTTTTCCAAGAAATTTTATCACTGCTAGAATTCTTTGCAAAACAAGAATGTTATCTTGAATTGAACGCTTTTGGTCATTAACTTTTCCTAGTGCTAATGTCCTTTTCGGATTGCGCATGAAAAAGTGCCATATAATAATAATAATAATAAAGACTTTATTCAAGTGTCAATGTGTTTAGCATTTTACATACTAATTGAGGACACTATGTATCTATCAAATCTATGAGTTAAAAATCCAAAGTAAGATATATAGTAATAAATTTGCTAAATCTAAGATATATCAGAATATGTATACATAACTACTACGTCGAGCAGAGTTCACAGTTATTGCATCGGTCTTCAAGTTGACTATGAATGTCAATGTCTCTAATATTATATTTAAAGGAGCCTAGACTAGGCTTGCATCTGTCTTTAGTACATAGTTTAGACCAGATATAAGGTCCTATATATGCCAACGAGTGTTTACCATACCGTATAGTGTCAAACCGAGGTATATTAAAGTCTCCATTTCTCAGATTGTATTTCTTGTCTTTCAAATCAAATAGTTCTGTAATGCCAGTCGGTGTCATGCCATTTTTAACTTTGTACATGATAATGGCAATATCTTGCAATCTTCTATTGTGCAAAGAAGGTAAGTTAGCTTGTTTTAGTAGATTTTCATAGGTGGTCGTTCTTGATTTATAAATAGCTCTAAGAGCCCTTTCCTGGACACGTTACAGTTTGCGTCGATCAGAAGATTTACAAAAATGCCACAAGGTGACAATATGTAAGATTGGGTAGTATGGTGGTTTTGTACAGCAGAAGCTTCGATTTACAGGGAATGAGATTACGCAATCTCATAAGTACTCCAACTTTCTGGCTAGATTTTCTACATACGTCACTGATATGTCGCGTGAAAGTTAGCTTATCGTCAAAGAGAACCCCGAGTTGTTTAAGTTCACTTTGTTGGCTCAATAGATTGTCCATCTATGCATACGCTTACTTTACTCGCATTCCTGCTTGTTCCAAGTTCTCTAGGATTGATGGTGATTACTTGGAATTTATCCGGATTAGCCAGGAGGAAATTTTCCCTGTACCAGATTGTGGCTAGTTCCGCTTCTGCCTCCAAATTGCGTTTTACCATTTCGATGTGGTATAGAGCTGTGGTATAGAGCTGATGATCATCTGCATACATTGATAGATTTGAGTTTTGGACATTGAAGGACATTTCGTTTTGGAAGAAGTTCCATAATAATGGTCCAATACGAACCTTGTTGGGCAACCTCTTTCCATTTCTTTCCACATACTTGTAACTCCTGCCAATCTTACCCTGTTCATTCTTTGGTGGAAGAACGAGCGCATTAGATTCAGTGATTGATTTCCGAAGCCATAAGCCTTAAGTTTTTGAATTACAAGAGCAGGACATAATGAATCAAATGCTTTAGACATATCCATAGATAATACAGAGACAAGTTCTCTGTTATCTACTGCCTTTTTCACAGCTGTTCTTCTTCCTATACGCTGTCATTCGATGATAAAACTGATTGTCATAATGCTCTATTACCTGCTTACTCAGGAGGAGTTCGAATATCTTATCCACAGCTATTAAAATTGTAATTGGACGATAGTTCTCTCGATTTTGTCTATCTTCTCGTTTATAGACTGGGATCCATTCCCCTTTTTTCCATTGTTTAGGCCATTGTCCGAGTGTAATACAGTTGTTATAAAGCTCAGTTAAAGAAGGCGCAAGACTACTTGCTGCAATTTTTAAAACTTTAGGAGACATACCGTCCCAGCCAGCAGATTTCTTGACATTAATGTTTTCTAGAGCTCTTTGTACTTCCAGCATCTCAAAAGGTATGAATTCGAAACATTCTCCATTTTGTGCATTCTTGATGGTCTTTATGCAGGTATGGTCTTGCAGATCTACCTCTTTGAGATGTTTTATATTATTGCCTCCAATTCCAGCAGCTATGGTTGTGAAATAATCGGCAAATATCTCCACTATTTGAGATTGATCTTGTTTAACCATATCTTTTACTTTTAAGCTAATGCTAGTATTGGTTTCATACTTATTTCAGGAATTATGAGATTTTGACGCTTTGTGTTCAGTGATTCGTTCGTATATGTGAGAGTACTTTGTTAAACTATCAGTGAAAGTAGAATTCGTGTCAGAAAAAGCCAAGCAAACGTTGCAATAAACGCCCATAACCTGGCGATCTACAACCTTAATCGTTATCCACTTTCGATCCACATATTTTCGATCGGCCATTTTTCTTTCGTAGACCCGTTTGGGGTCATATGGCAAGCTGGAAACATCCCGGCAACTTGGTTGGCAACAGTTGTTTCTTACACGGGCTACTTACTTTTATGTGAAGTGGTGCACTGTCAGAAAGCTTTTGAAAGTGAAATTCATTGCTTTAGCCACCTGCCTGATATCCGTTTGTGTACAGGTTGTAATAGTGTTGTTTCCAGGTTCAGGCACGGGTTGGGAAACAACCAAGCTAGTTCCTCGCATATCAAAATTCCCGGTAGCACCATCTTCAGACTGCAATATATACAATTACACATATTTAATGAATGATATCTCGGTAAACAGCTATACAAAATATGTCTAATATTGGTATGAACACCCAACAGCATGTTATCAATCCTAACAGATTACTTTATTAATTTAAACACTCAATTAAAGTCTTATTTATTATTTAATTTAATAATTTATAAAACACGAGCTAGCTTGTTAAAGATTTAACGGACAGAGATGAACTAATTAGTGTTTTTTTATGCAAACCCAGTATTGAAATAGCATTCAATCATTCATATAACAAAAACAAATCGAACATTACACGACAAAACTACGTGGAATTTTGAGAAATTGTTATTTACCTCCGTCTCCGTCACCACGGCGTCGTCCTTTCTAGCACAAGATGCAGATGAAACAAGACTTATTTTTCGCTGTTTTGGATCAGAAGCAGCTGTGAGAAGTTCTAGTTTTCTCTTTTCTTGTCTTTGGGTGCCACTTTTCTTAGACGGTTTGTCCATTTAATTTAACAGGCAAACATTTAGCAGTGAATAATTGCAAACGTTTTCTATCAGTTGTTTGTACAGTCTGTTGATACAACTTGTCAAATTAAGCGTGGGCGTGCCCGACGTCGATCACAGTATCAGATTGCATGGGCGTGCCAAGTTGCCATGGTGAACGCAATAGCGTGGGAAAACGAAAATTAAAAATATAAAGATCAAACTGAACATCTAGTGAAAACGCATCGATCATCAATTGTGTTTGGCGTTTTATACAAGTAGTTTAGCAGCTAAGTAACTACTGTATTTCATAATATTTAGCGTAATGCATTTTGTATTTTACTAATTGTCTTCGTGGGGGCGCAAAACGGCAAAACCGAAAATTCAGTTCAAAATCATCTTGAAACAGCAGCATGAAAGGTACATTTAAATGGCAGGGGAAATATTAAGTTTCGCTCTATTTTGTGCATGTCTTTGCATATACTTTCAATGTTGTAATATTATGTCCAAAATCATCTTGCAACAGCAGCAGGATGGCAGTTAGGAAAAAAGTTAAATTCCAAATCATCTTAAAACAGCAGCACAAGGGAAGATTGGGAAAATGTTAAGTTCAAAATCATCTTGAAACAGCAGCACGAGGGAAGATTGGAAAAATGTTAAGTTCAAAATCATCTTGAAACAGATGTGTGTAAAATATCTCGTACTATATGAGTATGTTAAATTAAAACTTCTTAAATTTTCTGGAAACTTATTACTTGTTTATATTAATGTTTATGTTTATGTTTATGTTTATAGTTATATTTATCACTACAAGTACTTTAATAATACAGTATCTTATATATCTATTCATCATTCGAAATGTCGGTCAATGTCATTCTTCTTGGATGCTTAGTTGCAAATCGGTCGATGACTTTATCCGTCTCAGGTCGGAGTTCCCTGTGAACACACAGCAGTGCAAGACCTTTCAAGCGATTTTCATTCATCCTACTACGTAAATACGTTTTAAGACGACGCAAACCGGAAATAGACCTTTCGCACGTACATGTAGTGACTGGGATTGTTGCGAAAATTTGAAATGCTCTGTAGATATTGGGAAAGGTGTATTGATCAATGAATGCTAAAAGATTGGAAAATGCAGTTGGTGAACTACCTTCAGCTAAATGTAACTTCTCACTCCACGTGTCCAGTTCATTTTCGATTAGACGAGGGTTAGGAAGGTCATCTCTGTACATATCAAGAAACTTGGTGAAGTGGGTTTTCCAATTGGGATACATCAACACATTATTTGGTAATCCATAGAGGGCATCCATGATGTCTGAATTAGTTTCGGAAAAGCGAGTTTGAATTTGCGTCAACAAATGGTCAAGGAATGGAATGGATACAACACGACGATAATATTCAAGAACGGATTCAGCCGGAACATTGGCTCTGTGTTTCTGCCTGCCAGTTGTCCTTGGTTTTCCAGGTTCTGTACCAACACTCTGTGCAAGGGTTTCCGCTTCTTGGAACCATGTACCATGCATTTCCTCTATCTTTGCTCGATATTTCTCCAACATGACGTACAGAAGTTCCACTTTTTCACATGCATACCCAGCATCGATTGCAGAATGTTGTAGCTGTAAGGTGAGTGGTCTGCCAACTTCAAGACATCTGGAAACGACAATAAGGGCAATGAGAAATTGGAACGAAACCATGCTGTGATACAAACCGCTAGCTTTCTGGGTAGAATCGCTATTCCAAGAGCGATCTTCGTTGTTTCGAATTTCCTCCAGAGATCGAACGATGGCGATGAACACCTCCACAAAAACAGTCAAAGCATCTAGTCTGGCAATCCATCTTGTCTTACAGGCATCGATAAGACGACTATGCTGAGCTCGTGGACATAACTCCTTGATTATCTTCTCTAACAAGGCAAACCGTTTTGGCGAAAAGTTATAGAATTCAGATGTTACTCGACAAGTGTCCATCATATTTCTTACTAGCTGTTGTTTACAACATGTTGCCACACAGAGATTCAAAATATGGGAATTGCAGTGGATATATATAGCCTTACTTTGAATAGCCTTAATTCGAGCCGCAGCGCCAGAAAGCCTACCAGCCATGTTTCCTGCTCCATTGTATCCCTGACCACGACAATTTTCAATGGATAGGCCGAGATTACCTAGAGAATTCAAAATAGTTGTGGATATCGCTTCTCCCGTCATACCAAGCGGGCACAAAACCGAGGAACTCCTCTCGATTACAATGCTCCTTATCGACGAAACGAACCACAAGTGACATCTGCTCTATATTAGAACAATCTGTTGCTTCGTCAGCAAGAATAGAAAAAAATTTGGCAGCATGAACCTCACTCACAATCTTTTCAGATATCAATTCACCACAAACTTCGATTATCTGGTTTTGTGTAGTTTTGGATCTGTAAGTAGCATTTTTGGGAGTGGAGTTGAGAAATTCGTGCTCTGAGATGCCTTCACATCTAGCTCCGTATTTCAGCACTTCGATTAGATTGCCAGGGTTGTTTGTTTCTGACTCTTGGTCTTTTGAATTGTCTCGGTGACCTCGTAATGCTACTGCTTGTCTGCCCAAGAGTACCACACCTTCTACAATTGGCTTGAGCTTCTTTCTATTCTCCTCAATTTGCTTCTGTCTTAATTCGTTCAGTTGTGCATCAATTTGTGTGGATCTTTGTTCCATTGATGTCTTAAATAAAGATGCACGTAAAGTTGCAGTTTTATGGATGGGAGACTTTTCTTCATGAACACGGAATCTGGATGCTGCGATATTCCAAGTATTCAAAGGGGTTTTAAAAAGTCTTTGTAGTTTATTCGCATTATGGGTACTTTCTCCTCCAAACAAAACACAATTAACACAGAATGCCCCATCACACGCCTTTGAATATGCCAACCATGGGAATTTTTTCAACCACTCAAAAATAAATTTTCGTTTATGCACATTCGCAGGAAAGACATGCTCCGGTTGGGGTTTCCAAACATTGCAGAGAAGATGGTATTTTTTCAGGTCAGTTGATGGAGTAGGTGGATCAACAAAATTACTAATGTCATCAGGAAAGGAAACTGTATTACTGGGTGCAGTGGTGTGAGCTATTGGAACGACTGGTGTTTGTGGTTCTGATCGACAACTAACACTTTTCCGTTTCATTGCAGGTTCATTCTGGGGAGGAGTTTGGTCATTTTGATCAACAGGTTTTCTTTTCCTAAAAAATAGCTTGTCAATGAGGACTTGCTTCAACTGGGTTGAACTACTAGAGCAATCGACTGCTACAGATGAATTTATAGGCTCTTCACTATGGGGCGTACCTGTATTGCTGGAATGAGCCAAATTAAAAGAATTATTCAAAACATCTTCAGCATCATTAGTGGCGATCATTTCAAAAGTAATATGAGAAAATAACGGCTTCATTACGAAGTGTTCTTGACTGAAAGGAATAGTGGCGTTTTCTTTCGGCTGACAAAGGCAACAAAATGATTTTTCTTGTTGGGAATAACTGTTGTTCTAAGATATCCTATGGGCATGACAGCACATCGGAAAATATGTATTCTCTCACTAATATTATTCTCTGCTGCTTCTCTTGGGAAAAAGGGCAAGAGAATCCATTTCTTCTACAACCTGGGTATCACTGGATTCTTCGTGGGTATGTACTTCAGTAGTTGGAATCGGATAGTATGATTCAATAGGAAGTTGAAGCACACTCGAAAGAGAAAGCATGCATAAAAATGACGAGTATTCGTGGTTACGAGCATTGTTACGGACTTCTGCAAAGATAGCCTTCGAAGGATCATCCTTTCTCACCGATTTTAATGCAAAATCTGACAAGCACATAGCAAAAGCATTTCCCCTACATTTAAATGCACCTTTATTATGTTGTTGAGCAACCAAAGGGTGATCAGAATAAAATTGAGCATTTCTGTAAAGCTCAATGCTGGTTAGGCACCGAAGGTAAATCGCCATGGTCTCATCACCACATAATGCAATAGAACATGCATTATAAAGGCAATTGCCATCTCCTGTAGTTCTAAAGGTAATCAAGAGATAGGCACATTTGTAATACTGTACATGTACATAGTCAGGGCCAGAATAGATATCTAGGCAATTTGGTTCAATCATCAGGCCTGTTGTCCTGACTATGATAGCACAAATTTTGCATAACAGCATACATGTAAATATATGGTTCTTCTGTCAATACTGAATACTTTTATAAATAAATAAATAAATAAATAAAATCATTCATTATAATACTATTACTGTCTCAGTTTAACTAGGCTAAATAAGCAAAGCTATAGACATAATATAAAAATAAATACTATTTATTATTAGGTTATAGAGAATATTAACCATTCGAAATGGGAATCCATTTGGACATTGTACTTATACTAGTAGAGTAAGAAAGAGTGAAAGACTAAGAATTATATTGCACAATTTTCCCCAATGTTTATAATTTAAATGTCACTCGATGACAGCACTGAGTGTCTGACTAGTATAATAACATGAACATGAAACCGGTTCATATAACAACACTACAGCATAACATTTATAACAGCTCAGTCAGTCGGCTGAGCATTTTCGAAAGCTATTTATTAATTTATAGCACATCAGAATGTTCAAGTCAGATTGAAGTCGTTGAACACTGTAAAAAATAATATAAAGCAGACTTATTTCGTTTTAATCAAATGAATCAATACGCTATTAAAACTTATACGAGTGCATATGATAATATTAGTAGAGCTACTTAAAATATTTATTATTCATGAACTTACCTCACTGGGTGCTGATTTAAATTCCGCGCTTCCTGGCTGCGAGGGAACTGTATCTTCGCAAAATTGCATAGAGAAACACGCATATCGGCACCGATTTTCGTCTCAAATTCGGCTTTAAGTAACTTCTCGCAATCGCGCTTAAGAAGGAGTAATCTACTCGTCTTTTCCACCGACGAATAAATTGTATTATCCAAGACACACAGTAGCTGTTGTAGAACAATGTTGAATGCCATGGTTAAAACAGAGTTGCGCTCGACTAGAGTCGTGGCTTGTAAACTTGGATAAATCACACCATCGACATGGACGGCCGATACAGTCCACTGTATCGGAATGTATCAGAAAGTGGCGTTTTGATTGGTTTGATACAGTCTATGACGATTTGACTGTATCGGAATGTGTGCGATACAGTCACTATAAATAGCACAACTGTATCCGTCGGAAGGTCATCGGTAAAACATCGCCATTAAGAATCGAGACGGCTTCGAGCGCGCATTTTGCGCGATGGAAAGGAACATGTTGGTAGGAATGCGATTATGGACAAATCAATTACGGGCAATTTTCGCGGGCTCGAATTTCAAGACACGAATTCGTCTCGCGCTGAAATTAATGATCGTAGAATTGGACCGCAGAAGCGATTTTAAACCAACTTCGAAAAATAAAATTGCGCACATCAAATATATTGAAAATGATGTAATTGTTTGGAAAAAGGTACTCCCGCGAAATTTAATATTCGAATTTTAATTTGTTTTAATTATAATTAGATTATTAGTTAAAATCTGACTGTATCGTGTGATACAGTTGATACAGTAATTAATATTTAAAGTACAGTTAACAACAGTACATCGATCTATTGAGATACACTTTGAACATATTGACTTCCATGTTCGGACTCTCTCAAATTTGAAGTAAATATCCAACTTGTTCAAGTAAAATTTATACAGATTCACTTTAATCGTACTAAGGACAGACAAACAGGTCTCTTTCGATCTTGCCCTGTACCTGAAATACTTACTGCCGAAAATATATTTCGCTGCAAAAATTACACTTTTGCTAGATTGAAAATAAATCAATCGAAAAGGTTTGGTTTTTCAATCGATTAATCAACGAGAAAATACTGATCTGGATCATGGTCTGCACCAGCCTTCATCATTTAAAAAAATAACGAACTATAATCAATTGTTTGTATATCAGTTTTTAGACACCTGCACTAAATGATCCACTTTCAATCGTGTAATGGCCTCCTTATATATTATTAAGGTTGGTTTCCTCAAGATAGGAATGTTTCCTTTGTCTTGTGAGCTCTCACTTGAGCTAATATAGCTTAACACAAAGGAAACGTTCCTATCTTCAGAAATACATACATACAAATTTTATTGCCACGTCCCCAAAGGGGCTTTTCAGAGACAAATGATTACAGGTATAAATTAAAATTAAATTACAAAATAAGTACCTAACAAATTAATTAATTAAGAATAGGTCTAGTATATAAGACTAATCAATTATTTACAAATTCATTTAAAAGCATGCTCTTCAATAAACGCTTAAAATGTTTAATAGATTTACATAATTTAAGATCGTGGTCTAAAGAGTTCCAGATTTTGACTATTCTATAATAAAAAGTTCGCTGACCACTTGCTTTTTTAAAAAGAGGGATATTGAGACTCTGTGAGTTCCTTGTCGCACGTTTTGACACCTGGTAACGTTTGGTGAACTGCGCGGATAGATAGTCTGGAGCGCAACCCGTCATACATTTCTATGACATTATAGCATTACGGAAATAAAGTTGCTGTCTCACTGGGAGCCAACTGAGTTCCTTCAAAATAGGAGTTGTATGGTCGTATTTCTTCGCCCCACTAATGATTCGGCATGCAAAATTCTGTACTGCCTGAAGTTTATTTAAGTTCGTTTCAGAAGTATTACTCCAAACATTGGAGCAATAGAATAACTTACTAAAAACTACGGAGTTAATAATAATTATTAATGTGTGCTTGTCGAACGCATGTTTAACACGATTAATTTGGCGCAATCGAGACATACACGAGGACACTGTAGATAATATGTGGTCGTTAAAAGTTAAGTTAGAATCTAAGATAATGCCAAGATCTTTTGCAACCTTAACGGGTATAAGTTCTTTCCCTAAAAAAGACAATCGGAAGTCTTCAACCCTGGATGTCATTTGTTTGCTACCAAATACCATTAATTTCGTTTTGCCTGGATTTAAAAGTAGTTGGTTATTAAAGCACCAGTTGCGTATTTTAAGCAGGTCGTGGTTCATTTCAGTTACGATGTTAGGCTGGTTTTGGAGTTGGAATGATATTAGAAGTTTTGTATCGTCAGCAGAACTGTATTTTGGGACAGATGGAAGGTCATTGACATAAATGCTAAAGAGCAATGCACCAAGGATACTTCCCTGTGGCACACCGCTGACCATGAGGAGTTGATCTGATAAGGTGGTATGAATTTGCACCGACTGGTATCGAGAAGTGAGATAGCTACGAAACCACTGTATCACAGTGGAGGAAGCGCCTATCTCTTGAAGTTTAGCGAGAAGGATTTCGTGTTCGACGCTATCAAAGGAGGACGACCGCGGTCAATTGTTTCTTATCAATAGCATTGTTTCTTATCAGTAGCACAAACTTTAGACAGTACGGTCAACAACGAAATAGGCCTGTTATTATTTGGTATTTCATAGGAAATTAGCATTCTCCAAAGTAGCGTTATTGATAGAGGTGAGTGAAGGGAGGATGGCAGAAAGGCAATCTTTAATCACGCAAATGGGAATTTTATCTGTCCCAGGCGCTTTGTTAGTCAACATCGACTTTACAATTGTTTCTACCTCTTTACGGCTCTGAAGACAAACTGTTCTGCAAAGGATAAGTTCGAGGCCTGAATGGAGATTCATATAAATTAGTTGTATTCCGATGCTAAGGCGTGGATCGTCTCACCAGTCTTACTGCCAACTGAAGCGAATAAATTATTAAACTTGTCCGCTACAATTTTATCATCTTTACTGTAGGTTGTTTGAGACACCGACTTCTTAGGTATGTGAACGAATTGCTTTCCAAATACAATTAGTATTGTTTTTGTTATTTATGATCCGTTCAGTAATATATTCTTTCTCAGCTAATTTAATTTCTCGCTTTACCTCATGGCAGAAATTATTATAAGCAGACCAGGCCAAGTGATCTTTGGTCGTTCTAGCTTCTTAATTCCAACAGTCCCTAGTTTTCATAAGTTCTCGGATCTCGTCGGTAATACACGGGTTCGGTCGTCCGAAGTTTTATCGTTTTGATAGGTGCATGTTCGCCTAAAATATCATTAAATAAATTATTAAATACATATATGGTAATATACGTGGTAATACGGCATAAACCGAATCGTGGTCACTTATTGAACTATGCTTAACTTTTACTTTGTAAACATGCTCAGCACTCGAGGATAAAATAACATCTATTAGTGATTCAGAGGAGTCCGTTACTCTGGTTGGCGAGCTTACCAGCTGGGATAAATTAAACGAACGGCAAAAGTTAATCAATGCGTTTGAGTCGGAATTATTAGGGTTCAGTAGATTACAGTTGAGATCTCCAAGTATATAAATTGGATTATTCAGAAGAGAAGCTGTAACAAAGTTAGGAGCTAAATCAGTATCAAAACAAGTTACCGCAGTATCAAGAGGTCTATAAACGGTACAAACAAGAAAGGATTTCAAGTTCTTTACTTGGACTTTGATCCACAGTTGATGAAGCACGGTGCTAGAGATATAAGAGATATTCCCAATAACTTCAGTCTTGTAGGTTTTTAGGACGTAAACACAGACCTCGCCACCCTTTTTATGTAAGCGGTCGATTCGGTGGATATTATATCCTGGAATTTCCAACTCCAAATCAGGAACAGAGTTGTCGAGCGACGTTTCAGATATGGTGAAAACATCAAATTTATTTTCCAGCATGGTCTTCTTGACCACAATAAAGTGTTCTCGAGATTAGAGTGAAATTAGCGACCAAATTTCCCCTTTGCATCGGGAAGATTTGTAAAAGCACATCTTCCCTCGGCTGCAGGGAAATTTAATTGCTATTTCACCCTCAAGTCATGTTATCACTAATAATGCACTAGGGACTATGCGGGGATTTTAACATTTTTACACTGTTAACTATTGGTATTTTCCCCGCTACCGGTGGAATATTGGCTGTTAAAGTTCCCGCCCCTATGGCCCCGGTACTTTAAAATTTCCCAATGACTGAAGCAAATTGGGAAGGTTACGGAACAATTAATTGACCAATATTTAACACTGTAAAAATGTTAAAATCCCGGCATAGTCCCTGGGGTCAGGGGTCCGTAGTTTCAATTGACAAGTGCATAATCATTTCGGGATTATTACACAAACCGGCAGTCACTAGACAACAAACACTATATAAATCTACATATTCGTACTTGTTGGCGTCAGCATGGTTTAACGAAGAAATAAAAATTCCACAACCATATTCCTTTGTGCAGCATTACGTAATTTTTCAAATTCATAAATATTGACTTTAAGACGTATTAATTAGAGTTTTTCCTTGAGGCAAACACTGTTAAACAGAACCAGCGATTGAACAATGAATGAATAAATTAGAATGGATAAAAAAATTGACGTGATTACTTTTTACTAATTTTTAACATGCATTGTCTTGGTAGAAATTCTGGGAAAGCGTAATAGGAAAGTGCCAGTAATCCTGACATCAGAAGTGAAAGAAGCAATTACGCTTCTAAACCAAACAAGAGACAAGGCAAACATCAACAACGACCATGTTTTTGCCATTAACAACGCTGTGTCGCTGAACTGTATAAGATAATTGTATTTGATAATTATGAATGACCCCCTAAATGATTTATTAACAAATATGATTTTAAAATAGCATGTATTTCATTTTTCTGCTCAATTTCAGCACTTGAGGGGTATATCCATTCACTCAGTCCTGTCAAAACAGCATCACGATCAACCACCAACTATTTTGACTGCAAGCTACCAACTGGAAATCAAGAAAATGTCCGTCTAGTGTGCTTTTCCCCGAACAAAAGAATGGATCTGCAACAATCATATGAAAAAAAATCACCCGTGAAAATTATTGGAACCAAGAAAAATCAGAATAAGCGATTCAACACAAATACTGAAGAGTACACTATTCCAAAATTGGCAAAAATACATCCTACAAGTTTAAAATTTGATTACAATGAAACTATAGACAACAAGCTACATACTTGTGAAGATGCATTGAAAGCAAACATTTATGAAAAAATTGATCTTAAAGTGAAAATAATTACAAAACAGCAAGATAAACAAGTCGTGGTCAAGAATGATAAAACTCATTACAAAACCAATTGTATAGTAGCAGATGCAACTAACTCAATCAAAATAGCTCTATGGGAAGACAAGATTGACCAAGTATGTACGGGAAAAAGTTATCATTTTAAAAATGTTACTATCCGTTGGTTTGACGACACTAAATTTGTCAACACGAATGAATCAACAATCATAAAAGAAATTGAAGACATCAAAGACGTTAACATGCACACGCAAGAACTGGAGGACCACCATCTTAAAGCACAATGTATTGGCATAGACATAAAAAAAACCGCTTCTTGCTTTGTCTGCAAAAAAAACACTCACAGTTGATGCTGGGAAAGAAACCACCACCTGTATGAATTGCAATGTTACCACATTGACATCATCAGTGAAAAACAAACTTGTATGTCAACTGCTCCTCAAAACTGAAACAGGAATGAACAGCTATACCTGTTTTAACGATGCAATACAGAGTTTTTTAACAAAGAAAAATCATAAAACAGCCCTGGCAGACATTTCATCAGATGACCTCAAAATCTTAATCTTGAAATCTGGTCAACTACACATGATTCTGGACAAAAGTGCTAAAGTAATTGCACAGTTTTTGTGAATGTCTACTATATACAGTGTTCATCCGAAACTTTAATATTGGCATTTTTAGTTGCATGACACTATGCATTTAAAATTTTAAAGTCCAATGGACCCCCAATGTGATTTTTTACGAAAATGAACACCAAAATTTGTTTTATGTTACGGTTTTGGCACAATTGTACAGCAAAAGTAACTTTTCCAGTTATTTTTGGGCACCAAACTGGCCAACCAAGAAGACTGGTAAGTTGGTAACTAGCACTATATGATGCAAAAACCAGAACATGCTCTGAGAAAACATGAAACAAGTTGTACTGATTCTGGATTAAAAAATGATCTTGACAAGGTGAAAATATTTCGACAACGTGAAAACACGCAAACTTTTCAGAAAATCAAAACCTGTCTTCTGGTTTTTACATCGCATTTAATTTGTTCCACACCTCTGTTTTGCCTGCTTTAGACAGTGCACTGGTGGCTTCCCAACTTTGTGCGTGTATCAGAATAGCAAAAATCATTTTTGGGATCCATTGCACTTTAAAATTTCAGTTCCAGTTATTCCATATACTAAGTTCAAGTTAATGTCATTTTAAAATTATATTTGGTAGTTATATTGTTTTACACTCATGTTTTGCATTGAGTGTATGTGATTTAAAAATAAATGTTTATATTTTTCATGTTTGGGGCTACAACACGCCATGAAGAACTATCTATTTTTGCCCAAATTTTGTAAACTTGGTGTGTACATATTACTCTGACCAGAAACTTGATGTTAGAATACAAAGAAACAACAAAAAGTTCAGCGGCGGCACTCAGGCAATACTGTATAACATCTACATTACAAACCATTTTAGACCACATAACCCCTTTCTAGCCTTTTATTTTTGCCACTCTATCTGCCTGGAATGTTCTGGCCAGAGTAAAGGCATCAATCCACAGGAGGGAAGTTCGGAGCCTGCACCTCCTGTGATCAATCGAATTTCTGAAGACAAAAACTTCAAAGGTTCCGACTCGAGTGGTCCTGTTTATTTCTTATTCTGTGCTAATCTGATACCCCATTCATCTATACACTGACTCATACCCATCATACAAAAACTCTTCTGCGCAGATACATGTACGCCTGCGCGGACCTATTTTTTAAGTTGTGTAAAACTAAGATTATTGACAGTATATAATAAATTATTATTAATCTATTAAAAGTTATAGTGAGAATTGTTTTTATTACCATAGACAACTGTTGCATCGAAGTTTCTGATGCTGACTGAATCTATCAGGGATGCAGCTGATCTCTACTTGTCACTCATTCTGCATGTGGTTTTGCCCTGTACATGGAATGTCGTGTTCCAGAAGTTCCTGAAACTTTATGGGGTGATTGTTGTGGTTGCTTTGAGAAACCAGAATTTGGAAAATGTCCAAAAGTGAGTATTTAGACATTTAGTTGTTGTATTCCAGAATCCTGATTACACTTGAATAAATTTATTGCATGAAAATGTTAACTTTTAGTGTTGTCATTTCTTTCCGAATAGAATGATGTAGATACTCCCGAGTTGGTTCCCCAGGAATATAGAAAAAAGGCAAGTGAATTACCCAACCCAGAAGACTTGGAGGAACTTCAACATCCTATAACATTGACTACCCGTTGTTATGTGTTGGGAGACCGTTTTCACAACAAGTCCATCCCATAGACAAGTCAAGACAAAGCCTTACCATTAAAACAAGTTACCAAGAAGTTGAGAATGGGAGGAAAACCAAACGTGCTTGCATAGTTCTTGTATAATTACCTGATGGATTTTTATCAAAACGAAGGGATAGTGAGAAGTCAGAAGTTAAAACAACAGGGAATGCTACAAGATGACCAAGTCCTTGTTTCATGATGGTTACAAGCGATTAGTTATTAAGTCTGCATTGGAATAGCCAAAAACATGTTTGGATATGAATTACACTAGTATTTATTTTGTATCAGGGTGCCGTAATCTTGCAATGATTGTGTCATTGCAGATAAATATCTACTGGGGACAAATGTGATTACCATAGTAATAATATACAGGAAAATGTTTCTCGACTGTGACGTAATAGTTCAAATACGAGACAGAAGGTACGAGACAGAAGTCCAAGTTTCTATTGAAAAGGAGGGCTTTGGAATCCCGGTAAAGTTCAATGTCAAGTGTTTGAACTGACTTCTCAAATGTAGCAATTTACATATTTTCAAAGTCCTAGTACTTTGAAATATTTCAAAACGTCATGGATCTTCCTCCGGTTTCAAAACACTGATTAATTGATTAACTGATTGTTTTTGGTTCATGAATTATCAATGAGTTTGAGAATGGCTCATTCAAGTGCAGTTAATCCCAAACAGTGCTAAAATCTGTTATCACAGTGTCTCGAACTTTTTCCTGTATATTAATAATAAGTAATAGTATGATTTCTCATGCAATTTGGAAAAAACACGCACTTGTGAGTTTTTCAAAGACCTCAAATATTATTTTGATAGTCTTTGAAAAACTCACTTGTGCATATTTTTTCCAAATTGCACTCGAAATCATACTATTAGCTATAAAATATTAGTGAAAAACATTTCATTTGTTAAAATATTAATATGCATAGTGTTTATATGTAATGTAGTTTACTTGATTACTGGTAATGACAAAAATTGACCGTTATCTTTTGGCATTTTTATTGTTAAATAGATCAAAATAAGATCATCAATTATGTTTCACTCTGCTTCTTATTCCTTGCTGGTACTTGGTCTACACTTAGCACAGTTCCATTGCTCGGTGTCACTTGGCCGTTTGGAAAGATCAGCGCATATTCTAAATGAAATAAGAATGACATGATAATTAATGATATAGTGTCAGAGATTTATAGACAAGATAACAATCCATAGTTTGCATATGGTACAAACAATTGAATGTCAAAGGGAAAAAGTAACTGAGTCCCAAAACCCTCTTTTGGGGCACATGTTTGCTCAAACTATTGCAGTCTTGAACCTAAACAATATTTTCTTTTGGTTTCCCTTCATAAATATTAATGAATGATTTATATACTTACATATGGAACCATGTGTCACACTGAACGCAGTCGGTTTTTCCTGATTTTTTGCAACGTTTCCATCCAGGGGGCGTTGAAAGGGAACATAGTTTATATGTGTTGATGCTCCCTTTGGTTTGCTCTGTATAATAAAGAACTTCTTGTTACTGTTTATTTCGTTAGTAATAACTTCACCAGATCAGGGTTGTGTTTTCTTGTTCCTGTTAGACCATATTGTATATTTTAATGACTCTAACTTACACTACCTCTATTCTTTTCCTTCACGCCAATTGTTCCACTGACAGATATATTACCGGTAGGTGTGCTACTTTCTTCTACACTGGAAAACCTGTACTGGTATTTCAAAAAATAAATATAAAAGATGTTAAAAATAGTATTGGGAGAATGTCGAACCTTCCTGGTCTTTGTGCACATTTTCTTCAGGCTCTTGGCTCTCTTTTCATTTCCTCCTATGTTCTGTAATTGCTTTTTAATTGCTGTAGAATATCCCCCTGGTGGAAATAAGAATGAAATTAAATGTGAATATACAGTATGTTCAGTTGTGTCTATAGCTTCTGGTCTCACATTTTCATCAGTTTACTTGCCATTGCAAAAGCTCTTCCGTTTTGGTGAAAATGTGTTGAAGGCTTTCTTTGTTCGTGGAGTAAGCTTTAATTAAAGAACAAATCAAATTTAGTACCTGTTAGCATTTATTTACATTGGGCATATTGTATTGTATTGTATTGTACTGTATGTGTGTATATGCATATCAGTATATGTATGTATAGTGTTTCAATTGTATTTCAGAATCATCCAGGGTAACATGAAAATGTATCGATATGTATATTAAACATACCTGTATGAATGGCTGGGTTATATCAGATATTGATTGAACCGAATGTAGATACCATGAATTGGGGTTTTTGAACCAGTTAAAACTACATAGTATCAGATTAGCTTAGCTCTTACTTCAATTGGGATGCTTGTACAGGTATTTGAATACTGTTCTATACCCTCATCTTCATTTTCACTCACTATTCGAGTCTGGCATATCTGGAAAAAACAAAGTGCGTGTTGCATAACCTGATGCTTATTTATTTACTGTGACTATAGACTGTATGTTTACAACAAATTCTCAAATTTGTTATTCTATGTCATTATAGTTTTGTTATGATTAAGTTATATCTATATATTACTATTATATTATAGTAATAGTTAGAATTAACAGTTTTGTTATTATTAACTATTACTATAATTTATAATCAGTGGCAGAAATTTGCTTTTCATTATAATTGTAAATATTTCTGACAAAAGGTGAACATTTTTGGCAATTTGGCGTAAAATTAGTGTGTGAGGAGGGGGTGTGGCTACCCCCACCCAACCACAACTTCTGCCACAGATTGTAAGTTGTTACTCTTGAAAATTATAATTTTTCACAAATTATGATTTTAATTTACCAGTTTGGAGTGTTGGAACATTACAAAGTAATGTTGTGAAAACAGCTCTAAGTTTCAGGACTTTCTCCTCGCTTAACTGATACACTTGACATTCCTCTGAACATGTAGATGATCTTTCCTGCATGGCAAGCTCCTTTGTAATCCCACTATGCTTAGGTGTACATGTATCTACTGCCCGATCATAGAATGAATGATAACTCATAACTGTAGGATATAGTACATTCAAAATTATATATATTATATACATCACTGGTTAAATTTAGTGCTGTGGAAGACAAAGTAATATAGTGTATAAATAATATTTAGTGAAATACCGGATTGTCTATACCGAGATTTTTAACGTTTGTTTTTCAAGCTCGCGCAAAAACGGTTGGTCTTCACACGCAAGCAAACGAAGCATGCTACGTATGCTGACGACAGTGCGCGTGCTTCAATTTGATCTGTGCGCGTGCGTGCATGCAGTAATTAACTTGGAATAAAATTCATCGAACTGTACTCGCTGTAGACACACGTTTTTGTTCGTAGTGGTAATATATGTAGTAGGCTTTATCTTATAATGAAACTGTAATTAGTTTTATAAGTAACATTAAGAATATATTGTTGTAAGAGCATTGAGACAATTGTATAATGCTCCTAATACGTCTTTATTATTATTATTATAACAAAGTGTATAACAATTATGCTGAAAAACAAATTAAGAGATTCAATGTTTATTTGAAGGACTTTGTTATAGCATTCTAATTTCTAAGTAATATATAATAAGATGTACTGTTATACTCAAACACTTAACAAAACTCTCTACAAAATAACAAATTAAAAATGCATGTGCTGATTGGCTGAAAGCCGTGTTTCTATAACTCGATGGTGTAAAGATGTAAATTAAATAAAGGGTGATAATAGTGATAATGGTAATATAATAATGGTATTTATTTAATAATAATAATGATAATTATAAAGTAATAATATTTATTTAAAATGATATTGATAATAATATGTATGTGTACTGTAGTTTCGTTTGATATTTTCGGATAATGGTTTTGATGGAATGGTATGGTCATTGATGGTGGGATTTCGATCGGAAGAGATTTGTGACGAGCAATGATTTGAATGCAGGATGGGAGAAATGAAGAGGAGGTTAGGAAAATGAGAAGAAAATGAGGGAATAAACTAGGAGAGTGGACGCTGAGTTTCCAGTCGAAATTTGTGGATTTCAAATTCGATGATCTTGGGCAAAATGCTGTGTCATAGTCGTCTTCAGATCCTTTTTGCACATCAGTGAATGATTCGAAGATTTCAAAGACTTCTGGTCCTGCTAAATGAAGGAGAAGTGTATATTTTCGCTTCTTCGATGATATATCCATTGCCACCATTAGATTATTAAATCGTTGGAGCCACTTTGTCCAACGAATCGCTGTGGATGATGCTATTGTCGCTTGTTCAAGATGAACCAAGAACGGCTCGAAATTAGGTAGTGCCTTCGACATACCTGAATGATGCTTGGCTGGATATCACCCTCCCTTTCTCTGTGTCATAATTACGCCCATGCTAATATCCACATCCTCCTATTTTTTAAAGCTCCCAAATGATCATGCTGCTCCCTTTTTTTTTGTCAATTCGTCGCAATTTTCAACGTAACAAAAATAGCCTTTTATTTAAAGTATGGAAAAACAGCTAATAAAAATAGCTAATTTTTAATAAAAATAGCTAATTAAGATAACAAATGTACATGATGTTTCAAGTGTTTTAAATGTCAAGTGTTTCAACATTTCTTTTCATCATTTTCCCTTGTGTTTTTTCCCACTTTTTCCTTCCATTGGTGTTGCTGTTGGGGCTTTCTTATCTTTTTTTTTCTCCGGTTGTTTCGTAGATTCGGCCGCCGGGGGCTCTTCTTCAGAGCTCTCAAGGTCTTCGAGAAGACTTCTCTTCTTTTTTGTAGACTCTGTCTTGCCGTCATCGGTGACGACAATTGACTGCAGGAAGCTTTTTAAACCCCTCACATCTGCATTCGCTTTGAACTGGTTTGTATTGGCGTCGCTGCACGTGAGCTTAGCAGCGTAGGTTTCTGGATCACTTAGCAGATGCTTGGCAACCATATATTGAATTGCAGTGCTAAACATTGCTCCGCCAACTTGAAACAACTCTGCCATTGAGTTGTTGAGGGTTGACTCGTCGTCATATAAACCTTTTAATAAGGTTTTGACATCTTTATCGGATGGCTTGTTCTCGGTTTGAGTATTAAAGCGATCCAACGCCTTCATAAACGACTTTTGTTCCGTCATTCGCTGTTGGAATAGCTCTTTGTTCACCAACGCTGAAGAGCAAGTTTGCAGCAACTCCATATTGGCCGTGATCGCTCAGCGCCACACGTGGCCGGTTATACCACTCGCAGCAGCCACTGTTTAATCTGCGTGTCATTGTTAGGCTGTCCGGAGATTCTTTTGCCAAACCATATGGCGTGAGGAAATTAGCAGGGAAATGGTTTAAGTAGTTGATCCCTTTCGGGCGGTCGTCTTGGCTTTTGCCATGTTTTGTCTGTTTGTACATCTGACAAAGATATTTAAAAAGCAAGATTAGTTTAAAGGCAATCGGCAAGGTAGAAGCACATTTTCAATATGACAAGTTTATGGCAACGCGGCCAATTTGTTCGATTTCTGCACTTTACGGTTGTTGAACACATTGTATTTTCTGTATAATGAAACAAGTATGCCATAACAAGTTGAAATATTAATAAACCTAAGACAAAGGACGTGTGCCCCTCAACATGAATCACAGTTAGTTTGCTAGCCCGTTTGAAGTTTGTAGCGTTTCCAGATCATGTATTTCCATTGACTAAAAGTCATTTTCAAAAGTTTTAAAAGTTAAAAATTTTTTTTTCTAAAATTTCATTTTTAAAGTATTGCCAAGTGAACAAATTTAAATATATTATACAATAGCAGTTGCTTCAGCGGTGAAACATGTCGTTCGCAAAAGTCTTACAAAAAATATATCGTCAAGACGTATTACGCGTGACAAAGCAACGTATAAGTCATTTTAAAAAGTTAAGTCAATTTATTTTTTTTCAAAAATTCATTTTTTAAGTATTGCCAAATGAACAAATTTCAATATATTATACAATAGCGGTTGCAACAGGGGTGAAGAATGTCGTTCTCATAGGTGTTACAAAAATATATCGTCCAGCCGTTTTACGCGTGACAAAGCAACGTATGCAGTGCCAGCCAGTTGGTATATTAGGCACATCGAACCAGAGGGCGACTTTTCCCAACGTTTGAGCCTGCGCTTTGCACATGGTGCTTGTGTAAGCTATCCGTATTGGATAATACGTCTTCACATGCCCTTCGCACATTGTTGTCACCAAATACATTGCTGCAACGTAGCCGTTCGGTAATCTGACAAACACCGTGTTGTTCTGAACTGTTTCAACAATTGCCAGTTGACCATTTACTATGCTGTTCGCATTGTCCCTATTTTGCGTAATGGTCACACGCATCCCCCTGTAGATTGCAGTGGGCGGCATGTCGCAATCCATCTGCACGATCACCACTGGCTGCGTATCTGCAAAAAGCGTTTCGCTTGCAAGCTCATTTATGGTGTTAGCTGCTTTGTTGGTAAATGTGAGCAGTGTGAGGTCTTCGTGTGTCTCCATTGCGTCGCGAATGTGCTCTGCCATGATATTGTTATCCTCACAGATGACGCGACCGCGTCGAATGTCGTCAAGTGCACTTTGAGTGGGAATCCAGTTCCTGATGTGATCTAGAAACGCTAGTTACTGCACATCCCCCACGCGGTGTTGTCCTGTCAAATTGTAGGGTCTGAACATTAATCTATTTATCGTGGCCATGACATGATCGAAAATTATGCTCGAAATCATGGAAACTTCGTCGATAACGATGAGATCGAAACGAGACAATGCCCAGTTCATTGTTGTTTCATTTTCCGTGTCCACGGGATAACGGAAGGCTGCATGCACCGTTTCGCATGTGACATCATCACCAAGTTGAGCCTTGAAAACAGCGGACAAAAATCCAGTTGGACTGGCGACAAGAATGTTAGTTTCGAGTGAAAGAAGATGAGCGATGGTCGATTTTATTGCATGCGATTTTCCCGATCCTGGCTTTCCAGTTATCAAAATAGGCGTTTGCCATTTGAAATCAGTTTGGCAAGGAGAGAGCGCAAGAGAATGCGTAGCATCCGTATCGTCAACGTCTTCCGAGTCGGATTCCGTCACGTCCGATTCGGGGTACGTTTCGGAGTACGAATGACCTCTGTAATGTTCCGCACGTTTTCTCACCGCTTCCCTAATGTGGTTCTCCACCGCCATTTGTTGCCCGTCCAGTGCGCACTCATCGATATTGTTGCTCGGCACGATGTGGTGCAACTGCGAGGAAGAAATAATCTGTTTTTGCCACAGGTGGTAGAGATCGCGCAAGCTTTGAACATAGGAGCGTATTGTGGCAATATGTGAATCGCGGTGTCCTTGCATCTGCAAGTAGCACGTCAAACGTTCCTCGTTTTTCCACAATTCAGGAAAATGGTAAAGGCTTGCGGCAAACCATTGCAGTGTCTGCGGTATGCTATCGTGTTGTGGATGCATGACGTCTTTAACGTTCGTGTGCGGTCGGTTAAGTAACGCGTACTGGAAAAATATTCCTTATTGAATATTGACAAAGTTTTCACCCCAAGTAGCGTTGTTCCCGATTTATAAGGCGCGCACGCGTTCCCGCTCTGATCATTTACCGCTCGAAGCCATTCAATGATGTTCTGCGTTTTGTGTGCCGTATCGCGTAGCCAGTATTTTCCTACGATTTTGTTGGTGGTAACGGACACACTCGTGGGTGGGGTAAAGCGTTTTGTGCGACTTGGCGTCCATGCCACCTTTTTCGCTGATAAAGAAAGTCACATTTCTGGTTCAGCCGGCTTACCAACAATCAGATGTATGATGGCGGCTTGACGGCCTTGCAGTTGATGCGAATAGAAGCTGTCTATGCTAATTGCATTGTGCATCTTTGTGACATATGAAATTACGTAGCGCAGAAGCATCGAATTGCCATCGGTTGTTTGAAAATCCATCGAACATCTCAGCGTTGGCGTAACCGTGGCGATATACGCGCGCAAGTTCAATGCAAACTCCCTGGCCGGATGTTTCAGATGTAATGTCGTTTTACCTTCGTTTGTACGGAAGTACGATTCATGTGGCTGGAGATTTAAGGAATGCGCACGTTTGTTGGAGCGTTGCAGCTTGTGTACCAGGAAAGCAAGATGGCATATCTGCTCGTATCAACCCATGTTGTATTTTCGTGATGTCACGAAGCCAAACAAGCAAGTGCAGGTGCACAGTGCTTCGCTCTTGGAATTCGAAGCGGTAAAAATATGTTTTCACGTTCGAGGTGTTTCGACCAGCGATTGCTGTTACTGCCGCAAAGATAACCCCTTACTGTTTGTTCCAGTACGTGGATGGTTGTCCAATACTGTAGCAAGCATACGGATCGTTAGTTTCGTGAAATTTTGGTTACGATCGGACAATCGATCCGTACGAGCCATAGCGGACTGTATGGTATATTTCACCATCCGTAAATCTAGATTTTCGATCCGTACGAGTCGTAACGGATGGTAAGGTAATTCTCGATCCGTGAACATACTGTGTCGATCCGTACGGGTCGTGACGAACCGTACAGTATACTACATTTCTCCATCCGTGAATATGAGAATCGTGTGTCACTAAGGTAGCCCTCAAAAAAGTTGTCGATCCGTACGAGTCGTATCGGATGGTAAGCTAATTCGCCATCTATAAATATAGTGTGTCGATCCGTACCGGTCGTGACGAACCGTATAGTATAGACTTGACGATCGTTGAATAGGCTAATAAGTATTGTGTGTCAAAAATATGCGTCGAGAACGTTCTGCCGTATGTTATATTCATGTAACTAGGAGTTCTTATCAGAAGTGAAATGCTGCGTAGTGACTGACACAAAAGCAGTGGATACGAGGTTGGCTGTAGTAGTGTTCAGCATTAAAATACAGAACGATTAGTGGTTGTCTGCTTTCACGGTAAGAATAACTAGAAATAACGAGTTATTTATTTACTGGGAATCGAGTAGTTGACAATAATCGACTCCGCTGTTTTGTCTGTTTTCGCTTACTTATGAACTGCCAAAATCGAGAGTATTTGAGAGCCTGTGGACAAGAATCCCGATTACCCGATAAATTTCGATAACAAACGTACTCAGTACTTTACTAAGTTGGAGTAATGAAGGATTATGTAAATGTGAATTTGACGCATGTGCACCAATAAATGGTGAATGAAGATTGGTTTATAAACATAAAATTATGCTGTAACGAATTATGAGAATACAGCGTCTCAATAATTGAACCTCGATGTTTTTGACAACGGTGATCCCGCATTCCCGTTCGTTAGTTCGATTTGAAATATGACCGCTAGATAAGTCAGCCGCAAATATTACAAACGTGAAGTTCGATTTGGCAAACGTGTCGCTTGAATGGAAAATTTATAGTCGCGAGGCTTGCTCGTTTCAAGTAAATGTTGTTCGAATTAGATGTTCAAATAATCACATTGAATTTTGACATTATAAACGCGCCATATGTGATATGACTACCATATGTTATTTGAATATTGCAAAGCCTAAGCTATATGATCGATTGATCGCCTTTATACGTGGTTTATATTCTGCATTCATTCTGCTGGGCAAGCTCGTTATCCACTTCTCCTGTGTCAGTCGCGAGGCAGCATTTCACTTGTGATAAGAACTCCTAGTTTTTAAAATAACATATGATATGGCGCGTTTATAATGTCAAAATTCAATGTGACCATTTGAACGCCATACATCTAATTCGAACAACATTTATTTGAAACGAGCAAGCCTCGCGACTATAAATTTTCCATTCAGGCGACACGTTTAATTGCCAAATCGAACTTCACGTTTGTAATATTTGCGGCTGACTTATCTACCGGTCATATTTCAAATTGAACTAACGAACGGGAATGCGGGATCACCGTTGTCAAAAACATTGAGGTTAACCTAGTCTCGTCCGCAGGCAACTCTGGGGATGTGGAGGAGGCTAATGTTAACCTTCAATTTAGACGCTGTATTTTCATAATTCGTTACAGCATAATTTTATGTTTATAAACCAATGTTCATTCACCATTTACTGGTCCACATGCGTCGAACGCATTTACATAATCTTTGATAGTAAAGTACTGAAGCGTTTGTTATGGAAATATCGGGTTTCTTATCCACAGGCTCTCAAATAATGTCGAATTTCGGCAGTTCATAAGCAAACCAAAACAGACAAAACAGCGGAGTCGATTTTAGTGTCAACTATTCGATTCCCAGTAAATAAATAACTGGTTATTGTTACCGTGAATCTTTCTGTACTGTGGGAAGACAACGGAAGACAGCGTGCAAATAGAACATGCGCAGTTTTCCTTAGTTTCCCCAGTAAGTGGCCGCGATGTCATATAAGTTGATATTGCTTTAAAGTTTCGGGTAACTTGACAAAGAAAGTTTAAGTAAGGTTTTTAGGTGGGGACAGCAGCTCTACAAACCATCGTGTAGTTAATTGCATTATGAAAATCTCGAAGGGAGATGAAACCTTTTCGATAGCCCAGGATTGCCGAAACGGTTGCATTTAATTGTAGTGGTGACGTAATAAGTTATAGATAAAATATGAGAGGCCGATTTCATGGACATTAAGAAGGTGGAGAAGTATAACGAGGCAATCGTGTATAACACGCAACGTGATATAAGTTGACATTCCTTTAGCGTTTCAGGTGATTTTGTTTGATATGGCATATAAGATGTTACTATCGCAAGGGAAGTGGTGCGTAGAATTGTGCAAAATTGCAAAAATAAGTGGTAGGCTTATTGCAGTGAAAGTAACATCAATATAGCTGTGGCTGTATACATCTAAAATAGAAGATAAATGTTATTGCAAACAAAGAATTTGATAATTGTGATAACAATGACGAGTTGGCCGCCTTGGCCCGTGTCATGAGTGACAGTGTCAGCATATTAAGCGTGGTGTGAGTGATCTTGCAGGTTACAATATCCTGTATAACACGCGGCGTGTTATAAGTTCCCAAGCGTTTCAGCTGATTTATAAGTTCCCAAGCGTTTCAGCTGATTTTGTTTATAGTTATGACAAGCGAGTCGTCATATAAGTTAATATTTCTTTAGCGTTTCAGGCGATTTTGTTTATAGTTATGACAAGCGACGTCATATAAATTCATATTCCTTGAGCGTTTACAAGGTTTTTTTAGAACGAGGCAATCCTGTATAAATCATCGTGTATATATGACAAGCGACGTCATATGAATTGATATTGATCCTTGAGCGATTGCAAGGTTTTTTTGAGAACGAGGTAATCCTGTATAAATCATCATTGTATATATGACAAGCGACGTCATATACATTCATATTCCTTGAGCGATTGCAAGGTTTTTGAGAACGAGGCAATCCTGTATAAATCATCATGTATATATGACAAGCGACGTCATATAAATTCATATTCCTTGAGCATTTGCAAGGTTTTTTTAGAACGAGGCAATCCTGTATAAATCATCATGTATATATGACAAGCGACGTCATATAAATTCATATTCCTTGAGCGTTTGCAAGGTTTTTTGAGAACAAGGCAATCCTGTATGACACGACGTGATATATAAATCATCATGTATATATGACAAGCGACGTCATATAAATTCACATTCCTTTAGCTTTGCAAGGTTTTTTTGAGAACGAGGCAATCGTGTATATAATACACAACGCGATAGAAGTTCATATTCGTTTAGCGTTTCAGGTGATTATGTTTATAGTTGTATGACTTTAGCGCTTGATTGAGGAACTGAGTTTTTTAAGAACGAGGCAATCATGTATCACATGCGACGTAAAAGAAATCGTGTATAAATCATCATGTATATATGACAAGCGACGTCTGCATATAAATTCATATTCCTTGAGCGTTTGCAAGGTTTTTTTAGAACAAGGCAGTGCTGTATAACACGACGTGATATATAAATCATCATATATATATATGACAAGCGACGTCATATAAATTCATATTCCTTTAGCTTTGCAAGGTTTTTTGAGAACGAGGCAATCATGTATCACATGCTACGTAAAATAAGTTGTTATTGCTTTAACGTTTCAAGGTGATTGTTAATATGGTTTTAAAGTTACGATATTATCATGATATTAAGCTGTGTGTTTTCGTTTACCCATTGTAAATGAATTAGTATTTATAATCAGTATATATACGAGCTGTACGAAGCGCACGGATCGTAAGTTGTTTAATTTTGTAAGGTTGTCATGTGCTCGCTCAGCTGGAGTTGATTGATGGTTGAACTGACGGATCGTAAATCAAGTATTTTCGATCCGTACGATCCGTACGGATGGTAAGGTCATTTGGTGAGGTGCAATGTTCTAGTTCAGCTGGACTTCATTTGTGAAGCGCAGGCTGCGCAGCATGACGCAATTAACCAAACGAAAATGTAGATTACGGATCGTAAATAACGTTTACCATCCGTATACGATCCGTATGACTCACGAAACGAGAATGTAGATTACGGATCGTAAATACCGTTTGCGAGCCGTATGAATCCATGAGCGAAGTCACGAAACGAAAATATAGATTACGGATGGTAAATAACCTTTACGATCCGTATGAATGCGACAGTGTTGGACATGTATGAGTACGTGAGCAATATGTACCGTTTCAAACGCGGCAAGTTCAGTGGGACCCCTTCCTGTTTTTTCCCTCGCTTGCTGCAACCACTTTGGAAACGGAAACGACCATTCGAAGGGGCTCAATGTAACAAACACGTCTGGCCAACCAAATTGATCAACGGCATCCAAAAGAAAACGGTGTTGCCATTGCCAGTAAGTTGGCGAGAACGTTTTAGTGTCCAATGCGCGAGCGGGTGAGCAATTCGAGAAACGTCCAGTGTTGATAGCGCCACTTACAACTTTATACATCCACCTGTCATAGTGGAATTGAAGTAAGTCGAAATGTTGTGAAAAGTCTAATACTTCAGACATCACTTTGGCCATAAAAGCTACTTTTACGCTAAGGCGCGAAGCTTTGCCACACAACATGCTTTCGCACCACTCGGTGAACGGGTATAAATTTGGCGACAGTGCACACTCTATTCCTTGTGTCTTTTCCATGTCAAAGGCATTGAATTTGAGATCACCTGCAACGAATTCCTCACGTAAATTTACGAAATGGCAGTAAGATGATGTTTCTGAGTTCATCAAATATGTATATGCACTTTGACATTTCTCGCGGTCCGCTTCGCACGTCAAGGCGCTGATTTTCTGCGCAACCGAAAGCTGTGCCACATTCATACAGTAGCTATCATGCCCGTCTTAACCCTATAACTGTGCTGTTCCCTCTTATATACACCGCAATCTAGGTCAAACGGACGAAGTGTCAGCACGTTCTCCCTTGACAAATTCCGTAGTGGATCTGGAATAGATGCGATGCGCGGAACGACGTAGCGCCCTGTCGAACATGGACAAGGTACGGTACGTTTCGGAGCGATTTTATTGCTAAATGTTGGCATTAAGTTAACAGGAGAGAGCAAATGCCAGTTTTCGCAGTAAAACCACGAACAGTTATGAGCCCAAAAGGTCAGGTCACTTGAAATAGAAGTTATACTATCTCTGCCAAAAGGATCAGTTCGAGGGGGCTCAATGTTCCACTCTTGCAAAAAAGCCTCTCGTTCATGTACTTCTCTTTCGTTGCTGTCATAATTGTTCCTTACATAATCAGCTATTTTAGCATCCCGATTGGCGTCACTAAATAACAAATGGCTGCCCCTACCCCGTCTTCGTCACACAATGACTTAGACATTTTTACCGTACTACAATATAATGCGAAAATCACACTTACTGTATTACTGTTTCAGTCACTTTTTAAACGCTACCAGTACGTTTCAGGATATCTGAAATGAAACGATAACAGTGTACGTCTTAAAATCCAGTAATAAACACAGGCTTACTTTATTTGAAATGCCTTAACTGAATTTTAGTAGCCTTTAAAATGTGAACCATACAAAACGATTTAATGTCTAAGTATACCGTTTAACAAAGACTTGCTTACCAGAAAAATAAATGGTAAACAAGTACACGTACTTAGATTTTACACAAAGCCTTAAATGACTTCTAGTAGCGTTTCTATTGCTAAAATTTTAATAAACCATGCAAAACCTTTAAATGTGTAAGCCTGACGGTTCACAAAGACAAGTTTTCCAGAAAAAGGAACGGAAAACGAGTAGTCGTGGTCAGATTTTATACAACACTGTTTTGAAAAAAACAGTGTTTCACTACCAATTTATTCCTGCTTTTCACAGCGAATAAACAATTCAAAATCTGAAAAACAACTGTAAGAAAGACTCGTAAAGGTTACTCAAAGTCAACAAACCTCCACTTTGTACTAAAAAATTGCCTAAAGCAACTAACCGTTTGTCCAAATTCACGGGCAAGCTCGCACGAAGTATCGTAAGTAAACACGAACTTTTCCCCACAAGAAAATAGTCCAAACAACTCTTTACTACGCCTACACTTGTTCAAAGACCAAGCAAATGCCACACAATGCCACAGAAAACTCGAAAAAACCGTTCAAACTGCACAAAAGCCTCGAAAACACTCTATAACTCGCAAAGACAACACCAGAAGAAAGAGCGGGAAAAAAGGGGGCAAAAATGGAGCAAAATCAATCCCTTCCCCCCCTGCTAGGGCATGTCACCAAATGTTATTTAAACTACCCGGTAATTACGGGGTTTAACAAAAGAATGAAGGAAAATAACTTTTAAAATAAAACTGTTTTTAAAAGCGCACATTTTGACCGTTATTTTGAAAAATAGTTCTCAGTCGAAAACTCGCTTATGGCCCTTTAAGGGAATTTTGTTAAAATTTCTGGAAATCAGCGGGGATGATAAGAAAATAAAGGAAAATAACTTAGAAATTAAAAATATTTAAAAGAGTCCCCGTTTTAGACGCTATTTTGAAAACTAGTACCCAGGCCTACTCCAACAATCCGTAATGGCCCTGTTTGGAAATTTTGTTAAAATTTCTGGAAATGGCAGGGGTTGATAAAAGAATAAAGGAAAATAACTTAGAAATTAAAAATATTTAAAAAAGCCCCCGTTTTAGACGCTATTTTGAAAACTAGTACCCAGGCCTACTGAAACCCCTCCCGTAGGGCTTCGCTGGAAATGTTGTTAAAATATCGGTAAATCACGGTGTTAACAAAAGAATAAAGGAAACTAACTGAGAAATTAAAAATATTTAAAAACGCCCCCATTTTAGACGCTATTTTGAAAACTAGTACCCAGGCCTACTGCAATACTCCCTTATGGCCCTTTAGGGAGATTTTGTTAAAATTTCTGAAAATCTCGGGGGTTGATAAAAGAATAAAGGCTAATAACTGAGAAACTGAAAATAATGTATAAAGCACCCGTTTTACACGCAATTCTGGAAACTAGTACCCAGGCATATTCAATACGCTCCCGTAAATCAAGATGGCCGCCATCAAAATATCGATTGTAAATTTTAAATTTAAAATCTCCATAAAAATAAAACCGTTGGATGAAATTTTTAAAAATTTACAGGCAATGTATAAATCAATGTCCGCTTTACGTTCATGCCATTAGCTAGATCCGAATGACCGTATAACGGTATTTTAACAAGTTTAAAATTTCAAACTTTTAAAGATGGCGTCCGTAGACAAAATCACTGTTAATTTCAAATTTCAAATGGCTCTAAAAACAAAACTGTCGATTGCAATTTTTTTAAATTTGCAGACGTTGCATAGATGGATGCCCTCTTCGGTTTAAGTTAAAAAAAGTAGGGTGTTAGCTTTCACCATAAAAGTTACAATAATATTAAGCTATGAAGCTAAAGGCGTTTTCTGGCAGAATAGCTTTCTAACAAATGATGTTTTTATAAATTGGTCAAACTTTTATACAAATTTATGTTCCTAATGCGTACGTTCATTTTATAATAACCCAATCCTTTTTATTTCAAGCCTTTGTTTTTATTCCCAACCCGTCCCACCCTGCGTCTTTGTTAGTGCACGAGTGGTTGGGTTGAGTTCCAAAGCTTTTGTTGCATTTCGATGAACATCCTCCTTCATTATCAAAAATCTTGCATGTGATATTTTCAAATAACGGCGTACTTCTAGCAATTAAGATCGTAATGTATTTTATTGATTTCTAAAGTATGATGAAAGAACGCCACATTGTAAAATAATTATCGTAAAGTAACTCATATAACACACAAATATATATATATATATACATATATTACAAACGAATATGTATATATACACATTAACGCAACATTGTAAAACTATATAGATGTATCAATTCATGTTAATGTCAATTTACACTTTTTCTTTGTTCTTTTTGTTCTTTTTTTCTCGCGCTTCGCTCTCTGGGACAACCGTTGCCGTTGATCCTTTCACAACTACTTGTTGCTTCCCTTTTTTTTTTCTGTGCTTTTTATCTTTTTTCAGGATTTTTTCTTCTTTTTGCTCACTAATTATCACCTTTGTTTGTTCAGGTTCGTCCACAGAGTCGGAACTGCTACTGACCACTTTCCTGTTGCTCGTGGACGGGCCCGCGCTGCTGTCAGCTTTCTCGGATTCTGGTGAACTTGCTTCACTTTGCCTCTTTTTATTTGTTGTAGCCCCATAGCACGAAAATAATTCTTCTTTCAAACTTCTTTTCTTCCCTTTTGGGGGAGCCACATTGGAAACAGGTGTCGCGCACGTTTCATTTAAGTACTCCGTTAACCCCTTTAGGTCCCTTTTTTTTGGAAAGTGGTAGCGGCTGCGTCTGTAGCAACTGTCTTATCAGCAAATTGGTCTGGATTAGTCATCAGATTTTTGGCCACCAAGAAATGAATTCCGAGCGAGAACATTGCTCCGCCCATTTCCACCATGTCCTGCATGGCTTGATGCAGTTCACTGTCGTCGTCGTCGAACAGTGCCTCGAGGACAGGCTTTATGTCGGATGGAGTAGACTGGAGCTCATTTTTTGTGTTCAGCCTTTTTAAACATTTCAGCATTGACCGCATGGTCTTCTTAATTTGGACGAACGCTGGCGTACTCACTAACGGGCTCTCCGATTTTGCTAACAGTTCTGCGTTTTCCACCATTGTTGCGGCGAATTCGCTCATTGCGATGTTCGGCCGTTTTAACCATTCGCAACACTTTGGAGTAAGTCGTCTCATGATCATTTCATGATTGGGGGCTGCACTTGCCTGCCCGTAGGGTTTCAAGAAATTCGATGGAAAGTGGTCGAAATAACCTACTCCTTTTGGGGAATCTAGGCTTCCGACGGTTTTTTTACTTTGTCTGTACATCTGTAGAAAAAGAGACAGTGTAAGTTTATAATTGGCAAACTGTTCAAGAAAAGAAGTTTAGAGTTACGAAACTTGCCAACTAGATTATATCATTGTTATTTATATAAGTGAATTGATGTTAGAATGTATTTAGTTGAATGATAAGAAATAAACTTATTCGCTGTTCAACAAAGAAACGGGATTGAAAAAGCACGGTTTCAAAGGTGTAAGGAAGTGTATGTCATCTAGCCTTTTCACTCTTGACATTGCGACATATCCTGTTCCTGCTGGTATTCTGTCAAACCATAGAAATGCTTTTTCAAGCGTTTGACCCTGTGCTTTGCACATGGTGTTTGCGTATGCAACACGCAGTGGGAACAAAGTGACGTTGTTTGCATCCCGCAGCATTGTTACAGGATAAACAGGGACAAGTGACATGTTTGGTAATTTTAATATTATAGTAGAATTTTGCAGTGTGTCAACAGTTGCAATTTGTCCATTGACAACGCCGTTTGCTTTGTCTCGGTTTTGCGTTATCATTACCCTCATGTCCTTAAAGAGATCGACAGGTGGTCCATCATTATCAAATTGAACTTTCGCTAATAGGTCGATATTTTGAAATAAACTTTTGATAGCTAGTTCATTTATAGTATTAGCGGCATTGTTAGTTAAAGTCAAAATTGTCGCATTAGGATTTTGACGAAATATTTCTACGATGTCTTGTTCCTTAATGTTCTCATCTCTACAAATAACACGGTCTTCCTGAATTTCATCTAAAATATTTTGTTGTGGGATCCAATGGCGAATATGGTCTAGAAATGTCAGGTAGCGTGCATCGCCGATGCGGTGCTGTGAAGTGAAATTGAAGTGATATGTGGATCTAATGAAATCGCTGTTATTCAAAGCACTAGGAACAGACACAATGCGTTCGTCTGTTTTAGAAAACGGTTGTTGTTGAGCACTATCACCACATACCACGAGAACTGGTCTAAAGATTAGTCTATTTATTGTGTTTAATATGTGTTGGAAAAGTATTTGCGGTATCATCGAAATTTCATCAATGATAATAAGGTCAAAGCGAGAAAGTGACCAGTTTGTGGTCGGTTGGTCTTTCTGATTTACTGGAATTTTAAATGCGGCATGAACCATGTCACAGGTTACGTAATCACCAACTTTAGATCTAAAGATGCTTGCAAGAAATCCGGTGGGACTTGCAATAAGAATATTCACATCTTTTACTTGTAACTCGGCTATCGCAGCTAAAAGAGTATGCGATTTTCCCGAACCAGGTTTTCCAGTTATTAAGATAGGTTTCAGCCATTCTATTTGTACAAGTGAAGCATCGTCAACTTGTTCAACAAATAGATCTTGTGCCTGCTCGTTGTATTCTTCATCATCTAAGTCAGACTCTCTGTCAGATTCGTCATACAGGAGTGATGGATTTTGGTAGCTATAATAATTTCGTCGAATCATAACCGCTGTGCAAATTTGGTATTTAATAGCAATTTGTTGTGGATCGAGTGGTGCCTGTTCAATGTCTCTACTTTGTAAGTGTTGCAGTTGAGTTGTTATGATATGCATTTGCCATAAGTAAAACAAATCGGACAAACTCTGCACGAATGAAATAATTGTCGTTATATAGGTTTCGCGGTGGCCTTGTAAAGTCATATGCGATTTCATATTTTCCGGATTATTCCACAACTCTGGAAAATGATGTCTGGCAGCTGCATACCAGCGTAATCGTTCGGGAATATTATCATCATCAGGGTGCAAAATTTCACGTATGTCGCGATGAGGCATATGCAAAAACGTATACTGGAAAAAATATTGTGTATTGAAAATCGAGAGAGTTTTCGTGCCTACGAGAGTACTGCCATGTTGGTAAGGCTTTGCTGGTGATTTGTTGTGGTCTACCGTGCGAAGCCAGTCAAGAATGTTCAAATTTTCATGTGACTGGTGACGTTGCCAATATTTCTTTGCAATTTTGTCAACATTGATAGAATCGAAAATAGGAACATTGTATCTCTTTGTACGGCTACACGTCCATGCAATTTTTGTTGAAGACATTGCTAGCCACATTTCTGGTTCAGCAGGTTTATTATTTAATAGATGCCTTATTGCTGCTTGTCGACCTTGTAGTTGATAAGAATATAAGCTATCTACCTGAGCAGCGTCTTGCCATTTAGTAACATAAGACGTGACATATCTTAAGAGCATCGCTACACCATCTGTCGTCTGGTAGTCCATCGAACATTTTAATGCCGGCAAAATTGTCGCAATGTATGCGCGCAGGTGTAGTGCAAATTCAGTGGCCGGATGTTTGAGGTGATGGACCTGCTTTCCTTCTTTGTTTTCAAAGAATGATTCTTCATGCTGAAGGTTGAGGCAGTGTGCACGTTTGTCTGATGGTTGTAATTTATGAACGAGATATGCCAGCTGAGGATTGCAGTTAGGAATGTCGGCTCTAATAAAGTGGTGTTGCGCTTTCGTAATGTCATGCAGCCATACAAGTAAGTGGACATGTGCTGTGCCTCTTTGTTGAAACTCAAAGCGATACAAATAAGTTTTTACGTTGCTTCGACCAGCTATGCGGTTGTAATTGAACAAATGGTTTGTCCAGCGATTGCTGCCACACAAATAGCCCCTGACTATCTGTTCTAACACATGTATGATGTGGTACGTTTCAAAAGCAGAAATTTGTGTTGGTTCTTTGCCAGTTTTCGCCCTAATTTCTTCAAGCCAGTTAGGAAATGGGAAAGACCACTCGTATGGGCTTATGGTTATAAAGACATCCGGTAAACCATATTGTTCAACGGCATCTAGTAAATAGCGATGCTGCCATTGCCAATATGTGGGGGAAATGGTTTCGTGTCTAATGCTCGAGCTGGTGAACATTTGGAAAAACGCGCTGTATTTATGGCACCACTAACTACCTTATACATGCATCTGTCATATTGAAATTGCAGTAAGTTAAAGTTCATAGCGTAATCAAGAATTTCGGAAAAAACTTTCGTGGTGAACGAAATCTTTGGACTTAGTCTCGAAACTTGACCGCTTAAAATACTCTCACACCATTCAGTAAAAGGATAAAGATTAGTCCATATTGCGCACTCAATTCCTTTAGTTTTTACCATGTCAAAAGGATTAAGGAGTGCATTGTCATGCAATAACTGTTCACGCAATGCTATAAACTGAGAATAACAAGATTGTTCTGACTGCATGAGATAAGTAAATGCCTCTAAACATTTGCTTCGTTCGTTGTCAATAGTTATGGCATTGATCTTTTCTTGCACAGATAACTCAGAGATGTTCAATGCAATCATTCCAGTTTTTGACCTATACCCGTGCACCTGCCAATTATAAGGACCACAATCTAAATTAAATGGCTGCAATGTATGAACATTTTCGGGGGGAAAATTTTTCAATTGTTCTGGAATGTCTGCAAAACGAGGTACTACATAACGATCTCCAGAACACATGCACGAACTTGTCTTATTTTTTTCCATTTTCAGGAATGTTGGCAACAATTTGCGTTCAACTATCGAGTTACATTTCCTGCAGAAGTCAGAAGATAAGTTTTGGCACCAGAACTGTAATGCTCCTGAGATTGCATTTACTGCATTATATCCAGAAGCACTAGTGTCAGATGGTTGTATATTCCATGAGTTTACAAACGCATTTTGTGCATAGTCTTCCCTTGCTATTTGCGTTGCCAAATTAGACTGGTAAGTGACGACGTTTGCAGGCGTGTTAGGGTAGTGAAATACAGTAAATGTATTTCTTCTATCATGCAATTGTTCAATAGGCACTATTGCAGCCATAATACAATATCAGAGAATCAGATATTATAGAACCAATATCAATATGAGTATTAAGCGCTGCCGTAATTTCGTGAAGGGAGAACATATAAGGAAAGTAATATATTAGGTAATTAATATAAGTAATATATAACTAATATAATATATTAGATATTTATATAAGAGATATTTATCAAGTAATATATATATATATATATATACAGTTATATTTCCACCTGAAGTATTCTTGTGAGTACTTTGTTCACACAACCCCCAATGAAAGATAGAGAAACCTTGAAAAACTGGCTCGAAGAAACCAGACGTCAATCAATGTCAAAACACACCTTCGGAAAGAAAGACAAAAGAGAGACGAATGCGTAAGAATACGGATAGATATTGCTATTAAAACTATTCCAAAACCCACAATTTATATTTAACAATGAACAGTCACGTAGGAATACGAAAGAATATCACTATTGACTAAATTCCTTTGTTCTGTCAACAAAGCCGGGAAATTGTGCAAATTACGAAAATCAAAATAAAACGTAACTTTGCCCACTTACTTAACCTTATTTGTACACACACAAATATTTCGACCTGAACTATACTTGTGCTTACTTTATTCACACAAATTCCCAATGGAAGATAAAGAAACCTTGAAAAACTCGCTTGAAGAAAACACACGTCAATCACTTTCAAAACACACCTTCGGAAAGAAAGACAACACAGAGACGAAGAACAAAATGGCCGCCACAACGCTATCGAATTATAAGTGACCGGTTCTATTGTTAAGAAATAGGCCGTAGAAAATGATAGTAACTGCGTTTTCTATATTTAATTTGGAACAATCGCTCAGATTTTGCTCCCCACTGTTAACAAATAATCAAAAGGTTTCCTTTCATTTGCCTTAAGTAGACACTTCATATAAAATATATGTGAGTTGTATTACACACGTTAATTTTTTAATGAAAATGTGTCGGATTACCACGTCAATTGAACGTGAACATAGTTATTTTAAAGCAATTTTATTATAATATAGTAAAGAGACCATTGCATAACGAATAATAATTATATTTGTGTGAAATTTTGGCTCTATCAATGTCATTTATGGCCAAACTATTGATTCTTATGGGAAATGGCAACTCGAAACTTTTAAATAAGTTCAATTGTCACGAAAGGTTGTGGAATCCATGTCACTAGCATGAGAAACATATATGTTAAATAAGTTTGTTTGAAATTAATGTTAGCAAACATTTATCCTTGAAAATAACTGTGATTTTTGGTGAAAATAATGACATTCATCAAAAATGTCAAATGGAAACGTATAAATATAACTTCAATTTGCACCAAACTTTCAGCAATCTATCTGACTAGCATGAGAAACATGTATGTTAAACAAGTGTATTTGTAATTGGTGTTAACAAAAATTTATCCTTGAAAATAACTGTGATTTTGGGTCAAAATATTCAAATTCATCCTAAATGGCCAATGGAAAATTATATCTATAACTTCAATTTGCATCAAACTTTCAGCAATCCATCTCACCAGCATGTCCAACATGTATGTTGAACAAGTGTCTTTGTAATTGATGTTAACAAAAATTTATCCTTGAAAATAACTGTGATTTATAGTAAAAATATTGAGATTGATCCAAAATGGCTAATGGAAAATTATATATCTAACTTCAATTTGCACCAAACTTTCAGCAATCCATCTCACTAGTATGTAGAACATGTATGTTAAACAAGTGTCTTTGTAATTGATGTTAACAAAAATTTATCCTTCAAAATAACTGTCATTTATGGTGAAAATATTGATATTGATCCAAAATGTCTAATGGAAAATTATATATCTAACTTTAATTTGCACCAAACTTTCAGCAATCCATCTTACTAGCATTAGCATGAGAAACATTGATGTTAAACAAGTGTGTTTGTGATTGATGTTAACAAAAACTGCTCCTTGAAAATACTTGTAATTTATGGTGAAAATATTGAGATTCATCAAATATGGCCAATGGAGAATTGTAAATATAGCTTCAATTTTCACCACATTTTCACCAATCCATCTCACTAGCATGAGAAAGATGTATGTTAAACAAGCGTATTTGTAATCGATGCATTATTGAAGATTTTAGACAAAAATGTCTGATGCCAAATTGACTTTATAATTCTTTTCTGATGTTGTCAATTAGATTTAATGATTTTCTGCAAATTTCTGGTTGATCTATACATTATTGAGGATTTTATACAAAAATTTCTGATGCAAATTTATGTCATAATAAAATTTCTGTTTTTCACATTTCCAAATTTCTCATGTTTTTTTTAAAGAAATATGATTGATGTACAGTTGGTAATTTTTTTCTAGGTTTGTATATTGCATTAGAGACTTTGGGTGAAGTTTCATGAGAAAACATGCATTATTATGCATATTAGTATGAAATTTGTGATGTATATTGTGAGGTATGTATTTTTCAATTTTAGGTAAAATAAACAAAGTTTTTGGCTTTTATTGTAAAGAAATAATTTTCAAATAGGCTTTTTATTTTTTTTCTGATGTTGTCAATTAGATTTAATGATTTTCTACAAATTTCTGGATGATCTATACATTATTGAGGATTTTAGACAAAAATTTCTGATGCAAATTTCGTATTTTCTGGGGTATTGTACATTTTCACATTTGGAAGAAGCTATTAAAAATGACTCAAAAAATATAGGATGTAATATTTACGTAGTCTTTTGTCTGTTGCACCCCGGATCGAAAGACTATTTTGTATTTTCTAGGGCAATGCACATTTTCACATTTGGAAATATAGGATGTAATATTTACGTTACTTGCAGAGAAATAAATGTTGGCAGCCATCTTGTTGGCGGCCATTTTGAATTACTTATATTGTTGTTTACAATTATGCAATTAAATATTTTTTTGCGAAAGTTTTAGGACTTGATCGGCGAGAACAGGCGCGCATTCCCGTCAAGTTTCATTGCCGTAGCGCCAATAGTTGCAGAGATATAGGCATTGGCGGCCATCTTGTCGTCGGCAATCTTGAAACTTAAATAATTTGTTTTCTTGTTTACAAGTGTAGGTTTTAATTTTTTTTCCCGAAACTTTTATGTCGTGGTCGTTTGCTATCGATGTGCAATCCTGCCAAATTTCATTGCAAATTTATGTCATAATAAAATTTCTGTTTTTCACATTTCCAAATTTCTCATGTTTTTTTTAAAGAAATATGATTGATGTACAGTTGGTAATTTTTTTCTAGGTTTGTATATTGCATTAGAGACTTTGGGTGAAGTTTCATGAGAAAACATGCATTATTATGCATATTAGTATGAAATTTGTGATGTATATTGTGAGGTATGTATTTTTCAATTTTAGGTAAAATAAACAAAGTTTTTGGCTTTTATTGTAAAGAAATAATTTTCAAATAGGCTTTTTATTTTTTTTCTGATGTTGTCAATTAGATTTAATGATTTTCTACAAATTTCTGGATGATCTATACATTATTGAGGATTTTAGACAAAAATTTCTGATGCAAATTTCGTATTTTCTGGGGTATTGTACATTTTCACATTTGGAAGAAGCTATTAAAAATGACTCAAAAAATATAGGATGTAATATTTACGTAGTCTTTTGTCTGTTGCACCCCGGATCGAAAGACTATTTTGTATTTTCTAGGGCAATGCACATTTTCACATTTGGAAATATAGGATGTAATATTTACGTTACTTGCAGAGAAATAAATGTTGGCAGCCATCTTGTTGGCGGCCATTTTGAATTACTTATATTGTTGTTTACAATTATGCAATTAAATATTTTTTTGCGAAAGTTTTAGGACTTGATCGGCGAGAACAGGCGCGCATTCCCGTCAAGTTTCATTGCCGTAGCGCCAATAGTTGCAGAGATATAGGCATTGGCGGCCATCTTGTCGTCGGCAATCTTGAAACTTAAATAATTTGTTTTCTTGTTTACAAGTGTAGGTTTTAATTTTTTTTCCCGAAACTTTTATGTCGTGGTCGTTTGCTATCGATGTGCAATCCTGCCAAATTTCATTGCTGCAGCTCAAATATTCGTCAAATTTCACTCGACGGTTTTTACTTGGAGATTCGTAGTGTTATTACTGTTATAATGGCATATGAAAACACGTTTTTCTCGAAACGTAGCCATTGCAATTTTATAATCCCCTCGCCCGGCGCAAAGCGCCGGCCGAAGGCCTGAGGGTGAGGGTGCTAATATCGACCGGCGTTTAGTCACTTATCACGCGAGATCCAAGTGTTCCTCATTTCGGATCGGGTTTATAGGTATATTTATATATATGCATCAACCGTCCTCATGCGTGCCATCGGAAAATTTGACCCTGGTGACTAGATATGGTAAATATCTGCATTTCAATTAAAAGAAAGTACGTGTTTGTCGGGTTATACGGTGAATGAAGATTTGTGTTCAAAAAGATTGTGAAAAGGCAGTGAAAATGCAATATATCGTCTTCGGAAGATGTCAAGTTCGTAAATCAAGTTTTATACGTGATGATCAAAGACAGACACAAGTGGTAAAAGGACTATTATAATTGTGTACATTGTGATTGTCACCGACTCACCGGTCTGTGTTGAGCAATTAATTTGCCTTTTCTGCATAGTTTTTTTTGGTTAGGGTTAGCAATTTGGTTAGGATTAGGTTTAGGATTTCGTTGAATTCTAAGAGACTATAGCGTCGTACGGCTACCATACGAACAGCCATTACCTTCAGTTCAGTTCAGTTGAGTGCTTTTTGACTTGACTCGCTATAAATTTTAATGTAATTTAAATAATTGTACACTGTATTGTGTATTTGCAAGCTCCGAAATCTAATAGACACATTTTGAAATACTTAACAGAGAGATTTGGGAAAATTTGAAGTTGTGTAATGTTTTGAATTTTCAAAACATATATGCATAATATTTTAACAGTTGGAATTAAATATCAGGCTTGGACTGGCCATTGACAAGATGGCACAATGGCCAGTCCTAGCCTGTTTAAAATTATACCATTTGTTCTTTATAATACTGCTGAATAGTAAGTGTAGTACACATTTTGGAATTGTATGTACAGTATGTTTATTATTTGATTAAAATTATAAATACTATATGCTTGATAATTAGCTAACTATATATATACAGTAGTTTATGGTGAAAAAACATGCATACTATTGCTGTGTTTATATGACCTGGGCCTGGCCTACAATTTTGTAGCAATAAACAAGCATTACTATGTATACTTGTCAGTGTTAATACTTAATATATACATTGCTGTAGTGAATAAGGGAGAGCTCGGGGGAAACAGACGATACAGTACATGGATGATTGTCAAGCAAGCTCATATCCTCAGAAAAATTATTCTGTGTCCCGGACATGGATAACTTTCTGATTTCCAGTGAGATGCTCTGACCATTCAAGAGCTACCAAGACTCAGATGGTGAGTGAACACGTTACATTTATGTACTGATTCTATTGATATAACAGCAGTGTATATATTAACACACCCAATCATTAGTCATTACTGAAATATATAGTAACTGGTGTGCATAGGCAGTACATATATCATTAGAACCAGTGCATCATTGTAACCTCTCCATCTGAATCTCGATGGTTAGAGGCCATCACTGGCAATAAGGTTATAATTTTTTCAACCAGGAATATTATGTTTCTGACGATATGATCTTGACGTCCATGTTTTCGGCATGTATTCCATATAACTGTATAATCTGTGTTTACAGTACTCCATCCATTATGGAACATGTTAGACCTACAGTACTTAGCTGGCCTAGTGGGTCACAACTTATTCTGTCAATGTAAAATACAGCTTATTATGTTCACATTGGGTATGTTGACACTACTGTGTTTGTTAGCTAGATCATTGTCGACAAGCAGACTAGGCATGGCATGCTGAATAGGTTATAATACAGTATATATGTGCACGGTGATATAATTTAGATACTATAGTACACAATACCATATATATGCTTTGTTACATGGCAAATATGGTATCTGCAATCTGCATTAGGCATTATTATTATTAGTATTATTATTGTTAATGCATTATTATTAGTAGTATTAATAATAATAATAATACAATAATATTTATACAGGATAGCCCCTTCAATTAATGCTAACACTGGTATCAATATATGGTGTCTTGTTTTCTAACAAATTACAGTTGTTACAAATTTCAACACAAATTCACAAATGTACAGTACAATGTTACAAAAACTAATTTTAACTCAAAAGTTGTGTGTCCTTCACATATTGTCAATTAAGGCAATAGATAATGGTGCTATAACATGTATGAACAGATTAATTGAAACATGGAAAATAGCTCTTTACTGGTAGATATGATGTTAAAATGCCATGGAATTTCCTAACTAGCATTACACAATGTAACTTGCTTCTAATACAAGAGGTACAAAACTTAGGAAAGATCATTTTTCCTGACATGAATAGAGACCTCTGATTATGACCATGAATATTTAGTTCTCCATATTCCTGCCAACATCCACGTCACAGTAGACCTTGGAGTAGAATCCCTAATATGTCTTAGTAAATCTAATTTGAATGGACCCCTATACATTTGCAATATATGCATGCCATCCGTCAACATTTGAACAAATTTGATTTTTTTAAAGGACACTCATTGTGTGATAGAGATGCACTTTCTTCCTTCAACAGCCTTTGGTGTCCATACACACAATAATGCATTGATTATTTCGTGAGTCATCAATATTGTGATAAAAGTAATTGCTTTCTTAGTGATTGATGGTAGAAACAGCAGTAGACCCCCCACTATTCTGTTGCTGCACTCAAAAATTAAAAAGTTTAATTGGGCTGCATGTATTTATTTTGATGTCCTATGAAATAATTAAATTCAGACAATACAAAGCTCTGAGAGATATTGTCCACTGAAAATTTATTTACTGTAGTTTGGCAAATGAAGTGGCTATTATCTAATTCAAGTAATTTAGAACTAAAATAAGTACTGTACTGTAAGTTTCAAACAGCAATTGGGCAAGGGGTTGTTGCGTATACGTATTTCTAGTACTTTCAGGCGTTCAAGAGGTGCACCTACTCTATCTCTCAAGGAAAAATGAAGTAAGGTTGCACGGGGTCAGAAAAGTTACAATAACTATAAAGAGATGCATCGTCATAGGAGATCAGTAGAAACGTGATTACTAGCCATGTAGTGATCAACTCCATTATTTCCATCCTATGAAAAAGTAATTCCACTAACGGTGATGGTTAATCACACACACCTTTTATCATCGTAAATATTTAATACCCACCCGTAGCCCACCCTGCTCAGATGAGTTTTTTTAGACGACCGGTCCTATTTGGCAACGTGCCACCTTACGGGTGCTTTAACTTCCATTTTTTCTCTATTTATATCTGTTCGAATCAGTCACACTCAACAAATATGAGACTTTGTGCTGTCTAAAATAAAGCACCATGACGTCGTGGATACACGCAACCCCTAATCCTAACCCAAATCCTAACCCTAAAACTGACTTGGGTTGATGTTATAATAATTTTAAATTTCGGTTGCTCATATATCGAGAAAGGGCCCATTTTGCGCAACTGCCCGTTTTCTTTTGGTATATTCCGATGTTCATTGCCGATTTAAACGTGTGGTCGCAGCAAACCCAGTCTTGGTTGATCGTTATGTCGTGCATTCGTTCTCGGTAATATATCTCATTTCTCCAGAACACGTCCAAGAAAGAAGAAAGCAACAATTCTCGCCCTGGCCTGTTTTTTCCAGCAACAGTTTCCTCAAACGTTGGAAGCCCATGCAGATTTCGATTAACCGACGCACGCAACAATTTACGAAAAAACTTCTCTTTCCGTGATTGATGCAGAACACTTTCAATGATCGAAATTTGTTTCCCTTTGGCAATTAGCGAAAGAACCATGGATACGCATCTCATGGTCAACCCTGATTTATGGCTGAGTACAAACGGTATTTGGGAAACACAAGGTAATTGTTCCAAGATTTGTGGATCGTGACTTAAGAATATGTGACCTGATGCGCACATATATGTTCGACTGACTAGTAGAACAATTCCATCTATGTCGTGTATGATACGTGGTCTCGAACCAAGCTGTTGTCGGTTTTGCCACTCTTTTCTTTCCAAAGATCTTCCACAACCGCTTGGGCATAGTTGTAAAGAAACAGAGCAACGTGGAAATTGAACAATTGGGTCCCATAATATGATATCTGGAACAAAATTGGCTGAAGTTGCAGGATTTTGTTCAATAGACATGAAAGGTACGCAGACAGGTAATCACGGGTTTTCATCGAACTTGGATGTTTGTTCTTCTACATAAACTATCCAGTTGTAAGGCAGATCGACCCCATAAGAAACAGAGCGGCAAACCAATAAAAGGCCAAATACCTTTACGAAACCACTTAACGAAAATGTAATTGAAACAGTCATTTCCTGGTCAATAAAAGTACTTTTTATCCTTGATAGTTAGAAAATTAACTAATAATTTGTAATTGGAAACCTTCTCATTATTTATATGAACGCAAGTAACGCCAAGAACGCTAGGAACGCAAGTAACGCCAGGAACTCAAGTAACGCGCCATGAACGCCAAGAACGCTAGTAACGTAGTAAACGCCAGGAACGCTAGTAACGCCAAGAACGCTAGTAACGCCAGTAACACCAAGAACGCTAGTAATGCCAGGAACGCAAGTAACGCCAGGAACGCAAGTAACGCAAGGAACGGCAGGAACGCAAGTAACGCCAAGAACGCTAGTAACGCAAGTAACGCCAAGAACGCAAGTAACGCCAAGAACGCAAGGAACGCCAGGAACGCAAGTAACGCAAGTAACCCCAGGAACGCCAAGAACGCCAGGAATGCAAGTAACGCCAAGAATGCAAGTAACGCCAAGAACGCAAGTAACGCAAGTAAAAGCACTTATTTCTTCTTTTTAACATTTTGTTCTCACTTTTGAGCCTTGATAATTCCTCCTCATCACTCACATCTTCATCATCTGAATGTTTATTTTCCTACAATAATAATGTATTATAAGCATATATTTGTGTATGGAGTCTACAATCTTATGGGTGATAAGATTGCCCATTCTAAGGTAGATTTGGCAGAATCTTGTTTGAAGAAATTCGTATGACAAATGGAAGTTCTGTATGGGTTATCTTCGTGCACATTTAATGTTTATCAAATGACCCACCTGGCAAATGGCGTCAGAAATTGTGGTCCATTATGGGCTACGTCCGCTTTTATGTTTGAGGCAAACAACCATGTGTTGCTGAGAATGTTTCATGGTACCCAGCATGTCCCAAGGCAGATCAGTGAGACATTTATGTTGGCTCGGAGGGCACACACAATTGCCAGTCAGTATTTTGTCGATGACACAAATCCTGCAGTTGTCGCTATGTTTGAGAAGCTCACAGGTGCTAATATGCCTCAGAAGAATGCTCGTGTTCTGGAAGACAACGTCACTGGGCTGGGTAGTGGTAAACCTACTACGTTAACTGCGTCACAAGTTTTGGCTGTGATGCAGTTGACAAGTTTACCTGTGCACAATCGATCAGCCATCGTCTTTCATAGGTTTGTGGCCAACCACCAATTGTTCACAAGTGAGAGCTACCAACGGGCAACTCGACATCACAATTTTGCTGTCCGTGGTCAGCACCAAGAGTATGGCAATATTTCTGGCTTGTATGTTGTCAAACCAGAATGTGGCTGCAGTGATGCTGAACTGCAGTATTGTCAATGTACTAAGTTCAACATTGTTTTTGTCAACGTGATGAAAAGCACTGGTCAAAGGTTGTACCAAGATACAGAGTGCCAGATCCAGAGTGATTTTGTCCATGAAGTTGTTCGAGACACAAGGGTACTCGGACTATTCCCTTTGGTGACAAGCATGAGAAAATGTATGACAATAAAACTCAGAAATAGAACTTTTATGTGTGCATTACCTTGTCGCTTTTATGGTGACTAAGCACATTGACAATTTTGAACCTTGTTTCCATACGGATATGCAATAGCGCCGCGCACAGATGACATCAGTATTCATGTTTGTCTGAGTCTATAATTTATTCTTGTTTATTCTTGCATTTCCAACAATAGAAAATGGCTATTTAGGAATCCCTTGAGATTCAAATTTGGTTTGTTTGTCTGAGTTTTGGTCTATAAATAGTAACTGTGCTCTTCGCTATTCCATACGGATATTGAAACTTCTAAACTATATGCAAATGCCAAAGCTAGGATGAGTAAGTGAAAAACTTGTCAAATCACGGTTAAACGAACTGTACTAAAACTGTACTTTAATTATAATGTAATAATTTAGAGGGTGTTGGTGGCACAGTGGTTAGTACACATGCCTTTCACCTCTGCAACCCAAGTTCGATTCCTGCATAGTGCAGTTATCTGATTAAAAAAATCACCTTGGCCGCATGTGAGAAGAGTGCTTCCAGTTTGACTCTACCAAACCCCACAGGTTTTCTCCGGGTCCATGAGGTGGCCCCTTACTGGACCTCTAAGGATAACAGTTTATATAACTGATAGAGTTATCCAGTATAAATAAGATTAGTTTAGTTTTATTAATAAATGTAATATTATGATAATAGTATCATAACTATTAATACAAAGTTTAAAAATGCTTTGTTTCAATGAAAGTATATAATAATTTTCCATATTATGGTAATCTTATTAACCTAAAGTGAAGTAATTGACAGCTATATATGCTGCTCGCATATTGTTATTTTCTTCTACTGAAAGTGTTTTTAACTAAAGATTAATTTGGGTTTCTGTTAAAATTTCTATTGAGATTAGTATTAAAATTTCCTATCATGGTTTAATTTCTTTGTGATATTTGCATTAAATGTTGTATTGGTATTTCTATTGGAATTCCTATTGGACTTTCTATTGGAATTCCAATTTGAATTTCATTCCTATTATAGTTTGTGTTAAAATTTCTTATTGCATTTGCTTTTTATATTTGTATTGAATTTTTCTTGGTATTCCTATTGAAATTTCTATTGGAATTCCTATGGGAATTCCTATTGGAATTTCATTCCTATGGGAATTCCTATTGGAATTACAATGGGAGATCCAATTGGATTTTTTTGTAAGGGTATAACAAATTCACAAGTGTAAATAGAAATGCAAATGACTATTGTGGTTTCAGCCTGATATTAATTCAGCATACCATTATTATTTCACTAAATGAAGATGATGCTCTCATATTAGTGACCATATATGCTCTAGTATTTGACAATTAAATACATTCATAATAATGGTCATAGGTATATTGTGGTACTTCAGGAAAATACTGGTTTTTATTTCATGATGTTAATTTTTAATGACAAGTGAACACTGAGTTTTCTTATATGGTATACAAGCTGGTATGTTTCAAGCAAATGCCCTTTGTCAGAGTGATGTTTTCTGTGATGAAGGTCCTTCACTCAAAACATATTCTGTATATAACAACCTTTTATATTTTGATTTGTGTAAGAAAATTCAATGTTCTCTTGTCATTAAAACAAGTATTTTCCTGAAGTACCATAACACACCTATTACCATTCTTATTGCACTATTGAGTTTGCTTGAAATACATGCTTACTTTTAGTCTAATAAAAGGTTGAACTACAGGTCTACCTAATAAAATCTACATTGTTTGTCACAGACTAAATGTCACTTTTATAATGTTTATATGCTTTGAGCATCCATTAAAAGGGGCAGCAATGTCGTGGCATATTGTTATATCGTTGGAAACAAAAATATTGCAGGATATTCATCCCTATCTTGTTTTGCTTTGGATAGTCAAAATCTAACAAGTAGAAAGATGCCGAAAAACCCACAGTAGCTTCCTTCATATCTCTAACATCGTTTTGAATAAGATCCTTTTTTCCACAATTACATATACAAAATATTTATCAAATACCAGCACTGGTACATTCCCCACTTGTTTTGTACTCCATGTATCTAATCTGGATCTTCATAATCCTTAAAAGAAACAAATATTAGTTTAGTACTGTAAATAGAAACAAAATATTTTCTAATTATTTTAATATCATACAATGTCTAGGAATGAGTTGTGTTAGAACCTGGATGGCAAACAAAACTAACTACTTTTCCAAAAGTGCAATTTTGTTATATTATATCAATCAATTCAGACAACAAAACATTACAAAACAACTTATCCAGTACCGTACTTATTAAAATTTCTCCATTTTTTAAACACAATTTTGTTGAAGGGACAGTAAGATGAAAATCATACATCCCAATTTTGCATTTTGCTTAGAAGTACTCTCAAAATGATGACGAATAGCATGAAAGCTTATTGTCAATATCTCATCTTATAGTAGAAATATCCTGGTTTTTGTGGGTACCACGGTACCCATATAGTCACAGTGTAATCTCTAACTATCTATCCATCTATCTATCTCTCTAATGGTTCGTAACATACTGTTCAGATACTCGGAATCTGTCGGAAAGTGTCGACATAGCTCTATTTACAAAGCAAAATCTCGGAATCTGTCGGAAAGTGTCGACATAGCTCTATTTACAAAGCAAATCGCAAGGAAAATTAGGAATTACAGCGTCCTTGCGATCGAAAACTTTTAAAAGACAATCCTCGAAGAGTCTTGTAGAGTCTTGTCATCCGAACAAGACTTGTGTAGTTTACTTTAAAGGTAAGTTGCGCTGAAGTTTCATATAAGAGCGTTCATAATACCAGCGTTCCTGCCGTTACTTGCGTTCCTGCCGTTAATTGCGTTACTTGCGTTCTTGGCGTTCCTTGCGTTACTTGCGTTCTTGGCGTTACTTGCGTTCCTGGCGTTCTTGGCGTTACTAGCGTTCCTGGCGTTCTTGGCGTTACTTGCGTTCCTGGCGTTACCAGCGTTCCTGGCGTTACTTGCGTTTTTGGCGTTACTTGCGTTACTTGCGTTACTTGCGTTCCTGGCGTTACTTGCGTTCTTGGCGTTACTTGCGTTACTAGCGTTCTTGGCGTTACTTGCGTTCTTGGCGTTACTTGCGTTCTTGGCGTTACTTGCGTTCCTAGCGTTCCTGGGGTTACTTGCGTTCCTGGGGTTACTTGCGTTCCTGGCGTTACTTGCGTTCCTGGCGTTACTAACTTGCGTTCCTGCCGTTACTTGCGTTACTTGCGTTCCTGGGGTTACTTGCGTTCCTGGGGTTACTTGCGTTCCTGGCGTTCCTGGCGTTCCTGGCGTTACTAGCGTTCTTGGCGTTACTTGCGTTCTTTGCATTACTTGCGTTCCTGCCGTTACTTGCGTTCCTGCGGTTACTTGCGTTCCTGGCGTTACTTGCGTTCTTGGCGTTACTTGCATTCTTGGCGTTACTTGCATTCTTGGCGTTACTTGCGTTCCTGGGGTTACTGGCGTTACTTGCGTTCTTCGCGTTAATTGCGTTCTTGGCGTTACTTGCGTTCCTGGCGTTACTTGCGTTCCTGGCGTTACTAGCGTTACTTGCGTTCCTGGGGTTACTTGCGTTCCTGGCGTTACTTGCGTTCCTGGCGTTACTAGCGTTCCTGCCGTTACTTGCGTTCCTGGGGTTACTTGCGTTCCTGGCGTTACTTGCATTCTTGGCGTTACTTGCGTTCCTGGCATTCCTTGCGTTCTTGGCGTTACTTGCGTTCCTGGCGTTCTTTGCGTTACTTGCGTTAGAAGGGGATGTGAAAGATCTGAAAATGGAAGTCAGAGATATGCGTCAGATTGTTGCTGATGTAAAAGGTAATTTTAAGCTTATGTCTACTGTGACATTACTTGATTTCCAAAACCCATATGGCAACGATAAGCTATATTTTCCACTCCCCTGGTCCTACGAACCACAGACTGAAACTATCCATAATAGGATAAGCTGTCTTTAAAATCACCAGAAAATATTAAACAACCCAACTACTTCACTTCATCAGCTGAAGTAATCATTAGAATCAAGCAAGATAATGTATAGTCATGTACCGTAACCCAATAATGCACAGTAATGTCATGTGCAAACAAAGAATAAATAATTAGTGGTAATAATAATATTGAGTATAGTTGTTTTCTAAGCCATATCTTAGATATGTATTTTTTCAGCTTTGAACATCTACCCAATTTGCTAATTTATGTAATTGTAGACAGCATAATTCATTCAAAAATGTTTGGCTCAAAAACAGGCAAAATGTAAACTTCTAAATGTTTATTTATCAATTAAATATATTTTTCAGAGTTAACAAATGTCAATCAGGCATTGACTGAGCTGACAAAAACAGTTGTATCCTTAAAAACAATGAAAGGAGGAACACCATCCTCTTCTCCTTCCTTGTCAAGGACGTCATCTCCATCACCTCAACCATCACCACTTATCTTCATGGCATCCAGGCATGGCTTGGGCTCTTTGTCCTTGTGTGCATTGGAAGATCTTCCAGTCATCGAATGACTGGCTAGCACTTCCCTCGACCACATCATCTCCATGATGGAATGCGTAAATTTCTTTGCATCACCACTGCAGGCATCCAACATTTTTTTTTGGGCTTTTAGGATTGTAATTCCTGGATGTATTGCAACCTATATGACAATTCATACTAAAATTAGTCTTTTGTTATCTTTGAATTATTAATATGATTTAAAAGTTAATAAACACTAGAAGCTAGTTGTCAAGAGACCTGACATATCAAACATTTAAGTACAGTAAATACATTTAAAATAAACTTTACCATGTTACTGTCCAAATCAGCACCACTACTCTCTTCATCAAAGTCATCAACCATTGTTAGTGCTTTGTGTGGTAAGTTACAAGTTGATAGTTTTGTCTTTTTAGAATTCAACAAGACCACAAAACAAGGAGACTGGCCTGAAATGATGGGAAACAAATATGCGAATTAAAAGCAAATTATAGGAAGAGAAATCACATAGAATTAGATGAACAAATAAGTTATGGGTTGTTTTTTCTAACATTGAGAAAGTACAAAACATGGAGATTAATCTAACTAATAATCCGGTCAGATATTTGCTCAAGAAATACATGTATTTGTGGCATTTTTTATCACTTGCAAGTTGCAATCTCTTTTGATGTTGATGTTATCAGTAATACTGTCTGCTAATATGGCCAGATTATTTGTTAGATTGTCCTAAACTATTCAGCTACTGCACATTCAGTTCACAAAACGTCAAGGGTGGCAAGGAATTTGGTGAGATTTAGCATTTCGTTATGTTCACATGGTTTTTTTGTTGTTCCCAGTGACACTCTCATCATGTGATACACTCTCGATCAATTAAATACTTGAAAATCTGAACTTTGACGTACACTTGGTATATAATAATCAAGAGTAAATCACACTCAGAAACTTGAAATTTATTTGCTAGTGTTTCCTGCAGCAACTTCAACATGAATATCACCCTTTTTTAGAGGAGACTTTGTTGATCTGTATATATGACTGTGTTGTGATTACTTTCAATTAATGTAGTATTTTTCTACTTATTTATTTCAGCATTGGTGGTGAGAAAGTTTAAATTAGATGAACAGAAGGTAAAGAACCTCATCAAAACAAAATTACATAATGTCCAAAAATGTTTGAAACTTAAAAAACTGGGGAGTAACCAACATAAAAATAAACTATTTTATATATATATATAACTAATATACTGTATATTAGACTATAATAGACACTTCTGAACTTGCTTGACTGCAGACACCACACTGGTACAAGATCAAGACTGCAGGCAATAAGTAAAACTAGTAAATCTATTACGATCACAGTGTCAACCTTGGCAATTTCAGGTAATTGTTTTGTGTGCAGTCATGCAAATTCGGGAAGTGTCTATGTTCAAATACTGTAATAATATGTGATATTACATGGTGTCTAACCCATTCTAAGCATGTGCCACCTATAGGTAGCTTGTTTATATTGTATGAAAGAACATTCAAGACCTTTCTTTTTAACAGCCAAATTCAAGGCAATGTACTTGGCTGACACTGAGCTGACCACTAATTTTCTCATAGCCTCATACAAGTAAAACAAATCAATGTGTGTGCTGAATGGACTGGGCATCATCAATATGTACATATTCTTTGCATTAATTGTTATATGTATATTTACTTATTTGTTTATACTTGCCAGAATTGTGTAATAAAAATATATTTTCCCACTGAACAGTTTGAAATGGTCATTTATATATCAACTTAATAACTTTACAATGCATGGTTGTTAGATGTAATGAAAGTTTTAACTGTCATATTTTGGTTGCCGCATGATTATATATGCAGGATATCAAGTGTTGTACAATGTCTTCAATTTCAGTCTGATCTTTTAACACCTAGGAATCCAACTACATATGGCAGTCTTTTTTTTCAGAATAAGTTCAACTGGATTCAATGGTTTTAATTGAAATTCCAATTGAATTTAATGGGAATTCCAATTGAATTTAATGGGAATTGTAATTGGATTCAATGGGAATTGTAATTGGATTGAATGGGAATTCCAATTGGATTGAATAGGAATTCTAATTGGATTGAATGGGAATTCCAATTGGAATTGCAATAGGAATTCCAATTGGATTTTTTTGTAAGGGTTGCCTTCATTCAATGTTCCAAGTGGACAAGGAATTGTTGAGCGGTTGGATCGTGTATCTATTTCACGAAGAGGTGATCCTGGGGTATTTGTTGCCAATAGAGCAGCACTTCCTCAACGAGGACAGCTCACAGCCAGAGCAAAATTCCATAGAGCACCTGTAGCACTACCCCCTCCATCAATTGTAAGCAATCAATAATTTAATATCAATTTTATTTGAAATGTTGCATATATATATTACACCCACTATTAAATATATGTATAGTTTATTTAATCCACTTTGGTGTGATGGTTTGTAAGTATGTATTATGAGCATGTAAAAGTACATACATGTACAACAGTAACAGTAAATAGTATAATGCAAGTATTAAATCTGTGAAACAGTATACACTGTACTACAAATTGTTCTAGGCTGCTATTTAGTACTAATTAGCACTGTTTCATGAATTAAATGTTTGCCTTAAACAAAATTCAAATGAGCATTGTTGCCTTCAATGCATGAGGTCATTGTTTAGAAAATAGTTAATGACCAAAATATGTTTCAGTTCCTGCATGGCATTTCTAAACAACTAGTAACTTACTTAACACATTTACTAGCTTTAACAATGTTGTTATGCCAGAGACCTCTCTTGGATAATGTCACTGTGAGATAATATCCAATCATTAAAAATGTAGTTCGATAACGGATGATTTTCACATTAACTTCAAACTCAGGAGAATTGATATGAGGATGTACATACTGGGTTAGTTCACTGGCTATGTAGCGTACCTTTTTATAAGTATCATCGGCCATGATGTAAACAGCAATAGCATTATTATCATGAATATTTTCAGGCTCTGCTCGAATTGTTGCAAAAACTGGTCTATTATATTCATAAAGGTATTCATATGCTTCTTCGAGGGCTGTCTGTCTGTTGAATAGCAACTGCCCAAAACTTTAAATGACAAGGTATGAACACAATCATCATCTTGTAGATCTGAACAGTAAGATTCGTCCGATTCTGATTCATGGTCACTAATTGATTGGTTACTTTCCAGTGGTTGTAACAGGTGATCTTTAAGTTTCCACAACACTTCATAGTTGTGGCCATGGACTTCAATTGGACAATGTGATAAACACTCTTTTGCCCCAACAGAAATTATTTCTTCTTTTTTGACCAGACCATCATATTCTTTTCCATTATATGCAAATCTCACTGGAGTTAAGTTTAGGCATATAAGAGGAAAACATGGGATTTCCCAAGATATGCAAGTGTTTTCAATTTTGATAATTTCTAAATCCAAGTGGGAGTCAGGGAACTGGGAATTCATCATGTTTCCTAAAATGAAAAATTTCTATAAGTGAGAGAGTTTTTACATCACTATAATGTTGAAAAGGTCCCTGAAAGAACAATGTAAGTGACTAATGATAATCCAAATTTATCATTTCATTTATTACTTTAAAAAAGGATCTTTTCAATGTATTTGTTGTCTCCCCCCTAGAGCAGTTGAATGTCATTCTTTGTACAAAAATAAAGAAAAGGTTTACCTTGGTTATGGATGCAATTCTGGTCCTTGTTTTCCTGGTTCTGTGGGCATATTGGTTTCTAAAAAATTAAAGGGGAAAAAGGTGAATCCAATTTTGGCATGATGTCAGCAGTGTAGTGAAGTGCAAGCAATATACTCTATTTCTCACCTTTTTAAATGAAGGAAAATAATTCATTGTCTTTCCAGTTGCAAGGTCCACATTCCCAACTGCAATTTCCATTGTAATTTCATCAGCAGTAACACTATTCAAAGTTAAAGTAACTAACAAACTACAGGTTTCACTACCAACATTGACACACCTAAAATAATGAATACTATGAGACTTCTTGTCACTAGTATAGGGAGGGGGCACGTGGAGGGGCATGTGCCGAAATTCCAATAATAGCTGTCGGGTTGATACAATGCTTGTTGTTCCACTTGTATCTCATTTGCATGCATCTATAATTGTAACAGCTATTTACAGTATGTCGGATTCTTGTGGATTTTGGTGGGTAAATGGTACATTGCCCCCACTATGATAGAGACCTTGTTATGCCTCTGCTTCTTGTACTTTCTAAATAATTTTCATTAGTGTTTATGGTTGCATAATTAAAGGATACTCTCCACAGTGGTGTTGTAATTCTCTTGATGGAGGGTCAAACCAATTTTTAAGTGGGACAGCTTTCAATTCCCCAGGATCTATCACAGTTTGGTGATTGAAAACTGACTTGGCCATTTGGAACTTAGACTCATAATCTGGAGGTGCGCCTTTTTTGGTAAGAACTGTGAACATGGAGTTGCTCTGATTTGTGTGAATGCCAATTCCTTTCACATTTTTTAAATAGTCACAGCCAGCTGTGATACAAGCATTTACAAACTGCTCCATGTCTACATTCAAGCCTTCAAGAACATCATCAAGACAGTAAAACTCGCCAAATCCGTCAAAATTTAACTTGGTCAGTACCTGAATAATAATAGGGGGAATAATTCAAATGAAATTTTTAATATACATGTAGCACAAACACTAGACCCACTAAGTCCAAGTGCTTGGCATAAAGACATCAATTATGGGAATCCCCTTGTTTGACCATCACCATTGCAACTAGATGGTACAGGTATATGCATAACCTAACCTTTTGGCATCCATATGCAAGTAGATCAGAATCTTCTGATATTACAAAGTTTACATGTCCCTTGTTCAACAGAAGTGCGATCTGAGCATCGGCTTCATAGGGTGCAACAATATAAGGGATGTCTTGATTTAAACAAAGCTAATGAGAAAAATATATATTCTGTTATATAGTATCATGAATACTGAAGATCATTAAACTATTGAAGTACGCAATCTTTTTTGTAAAAGTAGATTCATTACTTTTATACACATCGTGATGTCTTCAAATGTAATGGAAGCTGCTTGTGCAAGCAATTTGTTGCTGGTGCTGCTATCACTCTGTAAAGACGAAGCTTCCTTTGTTCTCGCATCTCTTTCTCTGTTAACAATAATAAATTCCCGCTTTAGTATTCCTTAACAAAGACGTCATGACCTCATACTAAAATACAGTCAATAACCCACTTGATGAGCCAAGTGCCGGTTTATATAGGAAAGAAAAGGAATCAACATTTTACGAAAATCAAAAGTGCGAACGAATATTCTCACCTCTGTCTCTTTGCATTAACCTCGGACTTCGTGGGAAAACTCCAAACTTTTTTAACAAATTTAAATGTTTTTGAAATATTTGGCTTGTTCTAAAAGATAAAAAATACGCAATATCTTCATTTAAAGTTAAAATTTATGATGCACTAGTTTATTGACTGTGAATGATCTCTCACCTTTCGCGCGTTCCATTTTGACTAAGCTTTGTGAATCCACTGCAGCAATTTGACCGCAAAATTCCGTTAGCTTCACTCGTTTTGAATACTTTTTAACAAACGAAAAAAGACTGTTTATCCCCATTGCCCTTGGGTCAAAATCAATCAACCAGAGATGTTCACTCAGCCATGACCAAACAACAATGACTCGAATTTCCCAGGCGAATTTCCTAAAATATCACAATGCTTTGCGGTCGTAGTGCGCCCACTGCCTGGGTAGGCCCCTGGCCATATCAGTAATTAAAAATAATAATGTAAATATTTTATTTATAATATATGGGCAAACAAAAAAAACCCCAAAAAACAAAAACAAAACTGTCAATATTACCATTTGCAAGCTACCGGTAGGCCAAACCATAGCTTGCAAATACTAGCCATATCCATCGATCGCTCTGTGATATTCTGTGGTTTGTAGCTTTGTTTTTGATCAATTTGGCGAGACTTCTTCGAGCGTGAAATGTCTAGGGTGTATAATTGTCTCGCCCGAAAACATTCTCATATACATTTAAACTCTGGATGAGAAACGCCCATCCCACTTACTTGTCACGTCCTGCCTCCCATATAAACAGTCCCTAAGCCTTAGTAATACATTAGTTAGAATGATTTGCGCTTCTGCTGTATTTAATATACTCTCGCCAATGTCGGTTTCCTCATCTTCTGAATCAGTATCATCTATAGGCGATTTCATCCATGTGGAAACCTCATCATTTTCTTCGTTCTCGGCAAGTGAATCATCAATGATAAAGTTTTGAAGGATGACGTGTTGTTGATTGTAGTATTTGCAAGTGTTTTTCATTTCATCCTCTACAAGGGCTTTTGCTTCCATGCACCACTTTGTCATAAAGTACAAGTCAATTGCTTTGCACTTCAAAACAAAAGGAATATCATTCTCAGTACTAGCACCCGTAATTGAAGACCAGAATGTGCTGTCAGGATCTTTAATTTCTTCATAATTGAGCGCAAATTGAAATGACGATGATTGTCTACATTCCATCTTATTATAACCATCTATAATCTTCTTTGCCCTCTTCGTCCTCTTCGTTACGCGATTGATTTGCTTGGCTATCTGGCAGCAAGGGTTTTGTAAGAAGTAAAAAAAATTATATTAAATCATGTTTACCACTACTACAATTTATGAATATTCCTAGTTCTAAGATTTTATTAGCTTCGCTTTTCGTCCCTGCCAGGGACATCATCAGAGCTTACTGAACGTTGCATCATGGTGTTTGGTAATACAACTGGTTGTCTACGTGATTGACGTTTATCCAAACATGCATGCAACATTCAGTAAAGCCAAAGAATAAAGATCTATCGTTAATCTTTATTCTGTGGCAAATATCCCTGGCACATGGAACGAAAGCTAAGCTAATAAAATCTTAGAAACATCTCGTTTCCTCAAATTCACTTATTAAGATATAGCTACTCCGTGCAAACCTTCAAACAATATATTCCTAATTCTGTTAATATGACATTCACAAAGTTACATACCAAAGTATTTTGACTTCAGACTTAACAGGAACCATCGTTCAACAATATGTTTTCTCAAATTCTGGAGACAGCTTTTGGCCTTGTTGTCAGAAATTTGTTCTTTGGTTTTCAAGAAGTTTTCGTCTTCGGATTTCCACTGCAATGATTTCTTGTTTTCTACCTCTAGATTGTCAATCCTAAAAAAGATTATGTGTAGATTATTAGCAAGTGGCGCTATACTTCGAAGACAGGCGGTAGTAGGACAACATATATATGTTTATGCATGATATATAAATTTCGTTTATTTACTTTTAAAGACCGAATTTCCATGTCGCTGAGATCATCTATTGCTTATAAATAAATACACATGTTAATGCTGTGAAGCATTGTATTTGGGGATAACTCGCCGCCATTAATTCACGTATGTAATTTTATGTTATTATTATTAATTGTTAATCACAGCAAACTATCTTAACCCTGGTGTCTTAAATGAGGCATCAAGCTACTTCTTGTGGCCTTAGGTACCTTGACATAACATGCTTCACTCTTATTATTAAACAATCTTTATACAGGTTAACATTTTTCAGCTATATAAAAAGTTGCTATCCTACTGTATGCAAGGACCTGTATTTTATAGCCTGTGCAGGCCGTCCCAGCCACTTTGCACCTGCTACGCAAGCTATGTATTTTATCTTTATTTTACCATAACACAAATTGGCTAATTAATAATATAGATATACTATATTCAAGTTATCTTAGTTGATTCTGTTCGATTGCTTACTTTTGCATTTGGTTGTAAAATGTTGTTAACTGATTAGGATCAGCGCATCATAAAGGCTGTAGTACATTTGAAGGTAAATGACATACTTCTGCTCCCATGAAACCTCCTAAAATGCCAAAAAATACATAAATATTTCTTAATACGTGTAACAAACTTTGAATTTAAAAAAATTAACAGGACATAAGTAAATTACATATACACCATAAAGAGCACACCTGTCTGTATTTCTTTTTGCATATATTGGAGTTCTTCACTAGCCCAGTCTTCGACTCGTTCATTGCCAACTTGTACTAAAGAAATGAAAATTTTATATTGGCAGCTATTACAAACAAAAATTGTTGTCCAACGCATTTAATATTCCATAAAAATGGAAAGTTGAAATTCTTTCTTGTGACTTATTGTGATGAGATAGATAACAGTTAATAAATATAATTCCATTTTAAGGGGTGCAATGAACACAATTATGCCCTGTACTGGATAGAAAGACAATGCCAAACCAATCTACCTCTGAGCTCGATAATCTACAAGAACCTAGAACTATCAACGAAAACTTCATCAAACCCACAACGTTTAATCAATGTTGTGGATAGGAATAAACCTAAAACGTTTTGAAGCATACCATTAACAGATTATCCAGGTCATTGTTTGCCGCTTCTTCCATTGCAATTGCCTTTTCCATTCTACTTACGAGTATTGGTCCTGTAAAGAATGTTATTCATTCGAGGAATATATGAATGCGAAAATATAGTCTTGAAAAAGCATCAAGACACTAAACATTTTCACAAGGATCCTTTAAGATAGACATGCCCAATTTCCGTACAGTTTGCCTTCCATAGTGAAGTAATGCATCCGTTAACGTCAGTTCTGTGACTTGGGCGCATTTCTTTGGTCATTTTGCCAAATGGTCTTAAATAGGCCCAATCTTTCCAACATTTCGCCATCGGTGAGACCAAATCCAACTTTGCGCCGAGGACTAAATTTTACCTATATAGCAAATAGTTAAGCCTATAGCATTAAATATGTTAAAACGTTTACCTATATTGCAAATACGGTAATAAAGGTCATCTAATTTCAGAATGATCAGCATCAGAACACACCATCAAACCCTATATACAAACGAAATTATAATTAAAACATTTAACGAAAAAAAGGGCTCCGTGGCTCATCCATAGCAGCTAGTACAAACCATAAATTCGTGGGAAAGAGAGATGTTTAATGTATAAAATATATGTGAATATCAAGTGTTTATTTAATAACTAACCTGGCATTCCCCTTCATGACCATAGCAATGAAAAACAGGAATGGCAAATTCGATGGTATCCAATAGTTCATCCTCTACTCTAAATATCAAGTAAAATATTTGCCATAAACATGCAGCAACAAAAGAAAGAACAAAAGAGAGAACGCGAAAACAAACGAAAAAAACAAACGAACGAAAGAAACTCACATGCAAATGCTTCACAAGCATGCAAGAAATATCATAGAGAATATTTATTTCTAAATTAGGTTTCTCCAAAAGCACTTTTTGCATGTCCTCTACCATCCACACTAGCCTGAAAGAGGATGATGTTGGATTAATTTAATATATGTTCAAGAAACTTGAAGAAAACCCATATCTGAATAGCAAGGATACTGTAGGTATAGTAAATAGTTGGAAGAAACGCATTTAGCCTGGGGATTTACATGTGGGACATTCAGCTTTCTTGTTGCACTTCAAGCAGTACTATTAATGGACCTAAAGGATTGGATAAAATGTAAGGCACGTAAGAAATAGGGACATATATCAAAAGTGTTCTAATATCTTTCTCACTGTTTAAGGCTGAGAAACTTCTTTAGGAATTCATGACGGCACCCTCTTCCAAATACAGCAGTCTCACTCAAGGCTTTGTAACGATGCATAGATCTTACAGCATCTCCAGCTAAGAATTGATGACAACCCTGAAAGATATTGCAAAAATAACAAAGAATGTTGAATGTTCAGACCTTTTCTGATAATTGCCCAGAAGATAACCAGTGCATAATAGTTTATAATTAATATACTGGTACGTATTACCTACTACATAATCAACTATCAATGCTCATATATGTATAATTGTACATTGGTAAGGGAATTTTAATTCTACAGTAATATACCTCAATGTCATTTTTTTTATTGTTGTTTTCTTGAATAGTAATTTGACAGAAAATTATCAACATCTTTTTGTGGGTAGAACATCAAGTCTCCCAAAAGAGGTTCATTCATACTCTGGCCTGCATTTTTCTTCTCCCAATGAACAAAGCGTCAAAAAGGGGCCCTTTATCCTATGATAGAATGATGAACACAATAACACATACACATAATTTATAAGTATTATAATAAAAATTAAATTATAAATACATATTACATATACATTACTGTGTGTATATGTAATATACATGTAATATACATGTAATATACATGTAATATACATGTAATATACATGTAATATACATGTAATATACATGTAATATACAATATACATGTAATATACATGTATATAATATATATATATATATATTTATATATATATAAACGTAAAATGAATATTAGAGCCCAGCTCAAAATTCGAATGTGGAGACCATCTTAAAACCAAATTGACGCCTATACATTTGCACTATATGCAGCCCTAGACATTTGAATGATAAAGAGGATGCACTTCCTTCCTTCATTCTTTAACAGCCTTTGGTGTCTTTTTATACTAACTACTGAGTTGATTATTTCATGAATCACAAGGTCGGTGAGGGGGTCATACCCAGGGCCCGGGACCTTGTAAGGGGCCCGGCCACGTTGCCACGTCAATCACTTGACTGGTGTATTCTGCAGACCAATGAAATGTTGCAACCATTATACGTATCTAACACGAAGTACCAGAGTTCATCTCATTCTGCTGGCTAAAAGCAATTATAGTGCGTTCAAACTTCATTCTCGTTTCTTATTGGTCAACATACTCCAGTGAATTCTTAATGTCTGGCAGGCACGACCTCATTCCCGTCTAATACTGTGAATTATTGCACAGAGGTGTCCAAAACAAAAATTATTGAACGCTGATGACGTCACTAGGACAAAGCGTGCGGAAATTACAAAATAAAAAATGCTTGTAGTAGATGTGTTTTTATATTTTTGCACAATGTATAATAAAACAATTATTGGATTCGGCTTCTGCATGATATTTATCAATTATTGAATGAGGTTGAGCATAATGATGAGTTATCAAGGCCGAAGTTTGTGTTATCCGAATTCAACAATTGTTTTATTATTTATTTAAAAGATTAACTTTATCAACTATTTAACAACTGCGTCATTGGAAAAACGTCAGCGTGCAATATTAGTTTTTCATATTGCACCATGTGACGTCAATCGTGCAATAATCTTTTGTCATATTGCACCATTGATGTCACAACTCCATATTTGGTAGGCCCATGAGTTGATATGACGATTTCACCGTTGGCTGTTAGCCAATCAGCAATCACGAATTATTTCAAATAAATAATAAGAATTATCCAGACCTCGGTTTGGATAATTCTTGATATCATGCTCATCCAATAATTGTATGTTATGCTGTACCGTTACTACCATACAATAACATAAAGGTATGAGGTATCTAAAATATACATGTACATACACCTGCAATTAAGGTATCATTCATACATCTCACAGAAATTTAGGGGAGGCCAGGTTTTGCTCTCGCCGTCCTTCATGAATCGATCATCAATAGTGTGAGACAAGTACTGTAATTTCTTTCTTAATGATTTTTGGTAGAAACAGCAGTAAATTTCCCCACTATTCTGTTCAGTGCAGGTACTGCACCCACAAATTTAAAAAAGCTCGCGCTATTTAGTTTGATGTCCTACGAAAGAATTAAATTCAAACAACACAAAGCTGTCAGAGATATTGTCCACTGCAAATCTATTCAGTTTTGCAAATAAAGGGCTATTACCTAATTCAAGTAAAAGAACTACAGTACTGTATTACTAGTAGTAAATTAGCAACTACGTTATAAAAGTTTCAAACAGTAAGTGGGCGAGGGGTGTTGCATATAATGTATTTCTAGTATATATGTAATCCCCTTGCCCGGCGGGGTGCTAATATCGACCGGCGTTTAGTCCCTTATCCCCTCGCCCGACGCGAAGCGAAGGCCGAGGGTGCTAATATCGACCGGCGTTTAGTCCCTTCTCACGGTGCTGTCTGCAGAATTGGTTATGCATCAACCGTCAACCGCCGTCCAATTTTCGTTGCCTTGGTAACAAAAGGAATTTATACGGCGAATGAAGATTTGTGTTCAAAAAGTTCATTGAAAATGTAGTGTTCAAAAGATACAGTACCGTTGGCGGAAGATAACAAGCTCGTAAATTTTAATTCGCGACAAAAGGTAAACCCGTTTTCCCATCATCACTAACAGTGATGCTGTTAGTAGTCAGTTACAAAGATAATTTTGTAAATATGTCCAAGTTTTATTCAGGCTTTCATTTGCTGTATAGCATGATTTGCTAGAGAGTAGAGCCAGTAGTTCATAATATATCGTCGTCGGAATATCTAATATATTTATCATAGTTTATGAACCCAATCCGAGCGTCGCTTTCGCTTTTTCTAGAGCAATCAGTTCCTGGCAATATATTTTAGTGTAGGTATGATTGTCAGAGGCTGTTAATCAAGCCTTCAACACTAACACTGGTATCAATGGCCTAACAAATTAAAGTTATTACAAATATAAACACATAATTCATATAATTATGTACAGTACAATGTTACAAAAAATAATTTTAACTCAAAAGTTGTATATCCTGCAGATTATCAAGTGCCTTAATTGCTAAAACATGTATGTATGAATAGATTCATTGAGATAACATTAGTTCTTTAGATATGATGTGAAAATGCCTTCACAGAATTTCTAATTACAAGAGGTACCTGCAATCCTAGGGTTTCTAATTAAAAAATCAGTTTCAAGTTCTGAGTTAGGAAAGATCAGTTTCCCTGCTCTGCATTGAGACCGGTCCTCTTGAGAGAAATCAATACCCTAACAAAAAAAGTCTATAGGCCTGCCTATATGTGTATGTCTATAGGCAAGTACCTATAGGATCCTATAGGAAACCTATAGAATTCTATAGGCAATTGGAACATTTTCTATAGGCAACCTACAGAGAAACCTATTAGCCTATAGAAACCTATAACCCAATTTGAATTTGCCTGCGTATACAGCTGTTCTTCATTGCCTTAATTTGAATGGACCCTATACAGTTGTACTAACAGTAGAACCTGAGTTTTTATGACCCTGTGTTTTACGACCACTGCCGTTTACGACCACTTGCTGGCATGGACGATTTGTAGTTAAAATGTATATACCTGCAATTAGCGACCACCTGCCAAACGCGACCACTTAGCATTTAACCTGTCGTGAGCGACTTTTTTACAAGATAAGCGTTTGTTTTTGCACGTAAACATACAAGAATTTTGACAGCGCTAGGTCTCATCAGCAACCGCTTTCATCATCCCAAATGCGAAATATGTTACAATCAACAAGCAAGAATTTTGACCATGTGCGAATACAGGCAACAAGAAGAGGCACTTGTTGCTTTTTTAGTATTGTTTTGCTTACTTTCATGATAAGCGACTGCATTTTGATAGTTTTGTTAAACTTTGTAGTGTGAGATTCCAAATAACTTTGCCAATACACCATAATGCTTAACATAATTTACGTATGTTGTAGACCATTAAACGATCTAACGCTTGGAAATGTTCGAAAACCTAGCAAGTGAGGTTCGTAAATTATATTTTTTTATCCGTCATCTTTGTTTATAATGCAAGATCGCCAATAACTTTGACTGTGGATACAAAATTAGAATATATATACAGTATCGTTGCTCCTTACTCTTTAGTCTGTTTGTTAGATTAAATTGCTGTAAATAAAAATGTAAATATTTTCGAGATCAAATATGCGAAGTACGTACGCATTGCGTACGTTTGCCATTCCACCTGTCGTTTACGACCACTTTTGCTTGGCAATTTTAGGGGTGGTCATCAAACTCAGGTTCTACTGTATATGCACCCGTATGAAAAAGATGCACTTTCTTCCTTCAACAGCCAATAGTGTCTGTTTATACTTATATTACCATTAATGTATTTATGTTATTTATTTTGATGTCCTATGAAACAATTAAATTCAGACAACACAAAGCTCTCAGAGATATTATCCACTGAGTATATTTAGTTTGGCAAATGAATGGGCTATTATCTAATTCAAGTACAACTAAAAGTAAGAATTAAAATGCTGTAAGCAACTACGTACGCTATACAAGCGGGCGAGGGGTTGTTGCGTACACGTATTTCTAGTCACGGGGGGACGCTAGGGTCTACAGTGATGGGTTTTGTATATTTATATGCATCAACCGCCGTCCAAATGCGCGGCATCGGAAAATTTGGCCCTGGTGAATAATGCAAGAATTGAAACGGTATTCAAGGTATTTTTTTTCAAAAAGGAAAAGTGCCGAAGTCAAACAAGCGAGGCAGCAGTTGCAACTGTTGTGTGGCCCCCCAGTTCATACAGCTTGGAGGGATGCTTTTGATGACCCCAATGTGTTTTCCAAAAGCAAGCCAAACAACGCAATTTGAAAAAATTGCAAGCAGTCAGTGAGGCATCATCATAAATTTCTATCAGTTAAAACTCACCTGAAGAGATGCACGCAATTCAAAAAAATAATGTTGGATAAGCCTGTTGCTGATGGCCCAAAGTGGTGGAATGAATAAGAAGAAAGGAAGTGGTTCATTAGATTCAATGAGCAAATCATCTTTAACATCTTTCCCAACTAGAGCACAACCATCTGCAAGATCATTTGCCATTCCAGTTTTCAATGCCTTGCAACAGAAGAAATTTAACCATGAGATGGCACTGTTCTTTTATAACACTGGCACAAGTTTCTGCAGAACTGAACACCCCTACTTGCTTTCTGCCATTCAATTGGCCCACCCACAGGCAAAATTGCCAACAAGGAAGCAGCTGGCCGATGATAATCCTGGTGGTCTTCTTCAAGAATGTTATGAAGAGGTTAAGAGTAAAGTTGACAGTTTACCGATCCAAACAAAACCAATTCATCTCCATTACCAGTGATGCTTGGTCAAATATTGCAAATGAATCTGTGGTCAACTACATGTCCGAGTAAGTCACTATTTCTGGAATCAGTAAATACCGAGGAGCAAGGTCATGATGCAGAGTGGCTTTCTCAAGACATCAGTTGTGTAATTGATGGCATTGGTGAGAATGTTGTAGGTGCTATCACGGATAACACTGCAACAAACAAAAAAATGTGGAGCATTCTGGAGCAGAAATATCCAGCAAATTTTTTTCACGGCTGTGTTTCACATGGTCTCCATCTTTTGGTGAAAGATGTATTTGGTGCCAACAAAAAGGAACCAACTCGTGGTGGAGCACCTCAATTCCCAGATGGTTACCCATTTGAAGAGTTGCAGTTGATTTCTAATGATTGTAAGGAAGTAGTTACGTTTTTCCACAATCACCATTAAAGAAAGCAAAATTAAAGAAGGCTCTTGCTGCAGCAAAATTAAGTGGTCTTGTAAAGCCAGCTGAAACGCGATGGGGCACTCTAATTGGTTTCTTCAAATCATTAAAAGCTGCTGACAGCATCCTGAATGCTTTGGTGTCTGAGAGGGACTTTGTAAACAAAGGTACTGCAAAGCAAAAGAAGAAGCGTGTGGAGATCAAGCAAATCCTAACCGATCCTGATTTTGTCAGCAAACTTGATGAAAGCATCAAGATTCTGGCACCAATTGAGAGATACATCAAGATTTTTCAGAGTGACTCATTCCCTTGTTCTGATGTCTACCAAGCCTTCCTGGATTTGGAAAAGCAGATAAGAAATCTTGCAAATGTTGAAGAAAGTAAGAAAGCATATCTTGTGAAGCTTGTTCAGCAACGTTTCGAGTTTATGTATGGGGGTGCCCATGGTGTCGCATACCTTCTGGATCCTAGGTATCTTGGTGATGGAATGGAATGCAAACTGAGGAAAGAAATTGAAGATTTTATCTACGAGTTTCCTACCAAAGATGGCACCACCAATGATGAACGAAAAGAACAGATGGCGGAGGAATATACAGCATTCCGGGTTGAAGCGTTGAACGAGAGGCAGCATAGTTGATGGTGTATCATAATTGTATCATAGTTGATGGTGCTGGAGATGAAGGACCCATACATCATGAAGTTCAATTTCTTTGGACAGAAAGACATTTAAGAGGGAAAAGTTGCAATATTAGTAAGAACACGACACAGTGGAGGCTCCTACCTTAATCGCGTGGAGATGCAAAACGGATGTCTTGCGCTAGCTCATAGCAACTTGTTCATACCGTCCACTTTAACAGGTTCGAACATAACAGTACAGATACAGGTCTTGATACTGGCAGATTGTTGGCAAATCTGGATACGGCTATCCACATGTACATTGATCGGGTAAGTGGAGCACCTTGTGGGAAGAGTCCAATCACCCTACTCAAGGGGGCGAAAGATGAGCATGCAGATAAACTACAAGACAGACGCAAAGATTTGTTGATTTTCCTGAAAGGCACACAGAAATTGCAAGCAGAGTTAGAAAAGAAACCAGATGATTTCAATTATTTTAAGAAGATTTGGAACTTAAGGAAACAGCATATGGTGAAAGGACTACCAGAGAAGTACGTTTTTATCTGCTACCTTGCTACAAGAGTGACTGTGTTCATCCAGTATGTCAAGGTGAAAAACCTCAAGTAGAAATTTCTTGGTTTGAAGGTGGCCCATCCTTCTCGGTCCTGGCGTGGTAAATGTGCAAAGTGCACATCCGGTTGCCATGGACACTACATGACTCCTCAATGTGTTGAACATATTCGAAAGAATGGTTTTAAAGACTGCATGCTTAACCCTCCTTCAGCCGTCATCAAGAAAGCATTTGTCTTATCCTAGAGAGAAAATACATCTCTCTCAACTGTAGAGATCAAAGAACTGGCAAAACAAACGCTTTTGCCAGAATCTGACGTCTCTTTCTGGTTGAAGCATTTGAAAGGCATGGAGGAAAGGAGAGCCGAGGGGGTGAGAAAAGCAACCAGGCAGCGTTCAGAAGGTATAATGTACATGCAGGTTCGCTTTAACTTAACATATGCACTTGTGAAAAACTGGTCAAGCTTAAATTTGTTGAAATATAAAATTTACAGGTATGTTGAAATTTAATCTTCGTTTTTTTAGAGAAGGCCATACAAAAAGAAAAATCTCATGTTATAAATGAGCCCTGCAAAGATGTCTACTGCTGGTGTGAACAATGAATCAATGCCCCTGGGGGGCGGGGGCATTAATTGTGTTTAGATGCGTGAGAATGCCACGTATAGCGGGGAATTAGATCAATTTAGCACACGCCTTGGTCTAATGCCCCGGTATTCCCCAGGTAGGGGGGTGCGGGGCTTTCCACTGACTAGTGCATAATGGCCCCAATGCAACTCATTTATATTTCTAAACAACCCAAAAAGTTTTTACTGAGCAAATGTGAATATTGTGCTGTTACAGCAGGGTTCTCACTGAGCCCTACAGGGAGGGCTAGCCCTCTTTGTTGTCTTTACATGGAAAATTTCCAGCCCTACTAGGCAAGATCTTGGCTAGACTGAGTACTAAATATATATACTAAAAATAAACATTAAATACATGACAAACCTGTTCTTGTTGAGTTGCATGCATTATTAACAGCCTCTGCACACGCATTCCAGAACTCCATGTCCTTTGTTGTTGGCCATTTATTGGTATGAGCATTGCTCCAAAACAAGCAAATGTATTGCACTAGGGCTGTTTCCTCTTGCTCTGTCCATGAATCACTCACATTAGAACGCTTTTCTGGGGCTAAACAATCACCTTCTGAAACAAAAAGGCTTCTCCTAGATGTGCCTTGCACAGTTCGTTTGCAAGATGGTTTGCCAGGCGTGTTGCCTTCAACGAACGATGGCCTCTTGGCTGCCATATTCAAGTTTCAACCTACGAAAAAAGGGTATGTTTACAACGGGAAAAAACAGTCATCCGAAGGGCGCCTTGGGCGCGATTACATTTTACTATATAACAAAGCTTGTATTTTAAGTTTATGGTAATTGAAACAACTAAAAACCAGTAATTCCACTGCCGGAATAGCTTTAAAATATGTGTTCATGTAATGCCCGAGAAGTTGCCAAATCTTATCGCGTCAATAACGTGTAATATACGACGACAAATACACAATTTGAAATGCAATTGTCATTTAAGTAGATAAAGGTCGCTTAAAATATGGAAAAGAAACATATTTACCTTTTGAGATGGTAGTAAAATGCCAATGAAAATGAGCAATTTTTTGTAAGTTTTCCGCCATCTTGAAAATGCGGCATCAACAATGCAGTCGCTATGCGCACACCGCCTGACTTGAAATAATTTATAATTATTACTGTCTGTACACAATTAGATTTACATATTAAATTATTTGGACATCAAAGTCCTTTTTCTAAATTGTCATATCTCCAGTACGGTAATAATTATATTAAATCATATACAATATAATTATTATACTGACAGTACCTACATACTGTAGTAACATACCCAATTTTAATATATTTATTTATATATATTTATATATATTTATATATATTTATATATGTTCATATATGTTTATATATGTTTGTATATGTTTATATATATTTATATATATTTATATATATTTATATATATTTATATATATTTATATATATTTATATTTATTTATATATATTTATATATATTTATATATATTTATATATACTTATATATACTTATATATACTTATATATATTTATATTAACTTAATTGCTAATTGGTTGTTGTACTGCCATAGCATCATACAGTAAATATTATTATGTTTGCTTAATATAATATTTTAATCTTTTGTCCTGCAATATTTAATTATACATCAATTGTTTTTCAATTTGTAGTATGAAAAACTAGTACTTGGTGACCATGGAGAAATTATTAAAAGTGAGTTTGCAAGCAACGGAAGGAAGGTCGCGAGTAACCTTTGACAGAAATTAGGGAACAATTTCTGAAATCACATGCCAGTACAGATGAAGAGTTTTCCAAGATGTCAAGAGAGGAGCTCATACTCAGATTATGTCAAGTCAATGCAGTCTTTGATGGATCTGAGGATGTCGACATCCTAGGAGAGAAGCTTAAGACTCTCACACACTCGACATCTGAAAATACGGCATGATCTTTCAACAGTGGCAAATCACAGTCATATCGTTTTCATGGTCACTTGCTTGTATGATTCAGCTGTATTTTATACAAATGAAGAATATGAAGCTAAAATGAAAAGAAAAGTGGACATTCAAACCATTATTGAATCTCCAGAGGTGTACATTTTTGGAAGATCAAGCAGCTCAGATGTTGAGCAATTGGCCTATATTGACAGTCGGTTAGAGTGCTTGGAAGAAATCACTTTGCCAATCACAACAGAAGGGGAAGAAATGACAGATGTGATGCGGTTCTTCCATGGGGACAATCCAGCCCAGCAATATGAATGTGGCCAGCAGAAAGGTGGCACATTACTGCTCTGCGTGTGGAGTACATGCTAATCGGGTTTATGAATTAGATTACAGCCTTCGTTGCAAGCATATCTCGTTAAGCGATATGCAAAAGCTAATTCTAGAAGGTGCCATTTCCCTACAACAAACATTGACAGGAAACAATAAACCAACCCAGAATTTGAAGAAGGCAGAGCTACTGAAAGAACTGAATAGTAGAAAGATCTATGAAGGTGAATCGCGTGAAGATCTTGCAAAGTTGTTGACCGACAAGCTACATGGTGTGCAAAGAGTACCAGCTCTCCTTTACCCAAGTCCACTAGCTACCTTGACATCAATACAGTGTGACAAGTATGAGATATTGCCATTCGAGCCACTGCATGATGTTGGGAAACACATCGAAAATGTCCTTGATGAGTTGCCCATGCATGTTTCCACTGATCAAGCTGAGCTCATCAGAGAGACATAGAGCTTTCTCTAGGAGGTAAGGAGACGAAACGTTGCTGTGACTACCGATGTGCTCTAATCATGGTAACCAATCGTATAATTGGTAAAGTTTCAACAGAAGTGGAGAAATTATTGCAAACATTGGTAGAGATACAATCCATAGCATATGCAAATGAGGGAAGTCGGTCTCCACAAGTGTTTTAAGATTTCACAACCTTACATGGTTGTATGCATTTCTGTGTTGGCAGGTTATTGGTTTCCACACCAAGAAGATGAGTTACCGCAAGTTTTATGGTGCATATTTCCATAAAATGTCAGCACATGCTGCAATCCTGAATCGCCTTATCAGTGGGAAATCATGCCATAGATCGATCGATATTCGGAAGGATATCATAGAAATATTTAGTGATCCAAATATACTGAGCTGCTCTCTTGATGTTGTTGTAATAGACACATTTGGATCAGGCAGGGGAGTCCTTGACGATAAAAAGATCTAAAAAGATCCTGCCTGTTGGCGAGACTGAACAGCTGTTGCCAAGACTTCTGTAGTCTGGTGAGATTGAGGAAAACAATTCGTGACAATAACTGGCTCTTATTTCGTGTAGCAGACACAGAAATTTGCAGGAGTAAAATGTTAGTTAGCACTACATAGAACTGCGTCGTTCTTTACAAAAATCCCGTTTATTTTATCTATAATAGGTTTAATTCATGAATTGGACAATTCCAGGACAAAAATAAACGGGATTTTTTAAACCTACAGAAGTTTCATTTGCATGAAAAATAAACTGGTTGGAAGATACAGCAGGAATCAAGTTCCCTATGAGATAAGCAACACAATGTGCCCTTATCTGCTCCAGGTTGACAATTTCCTCCGTCTCATGTTGTCCTTCAGATTTGTTGTCAGCATGCAGAGTGTTAATATTCTTGGTTTTGATTGCGTCAAATGCATTATTTGTCAAATTCATGGTAGTGAAACAGACCTCACATGTCACTCTGACTATCTGCTTGTCGACTACAGCGGCGCTGTAGTTGGAGTCTGTTCACTTGTTCCACGAAAAATTAATGGATTCCTCATTATCACTAACCATGAAAGGATGATCAAAGGACTCTGATTCACTTACAACAAAGGAGCATAAAGGCAATGTTCAGTTCGAAGGCAGAATGTTGTTGATGGGTACATACATACCTCTTGCATTTAGGTAATCACTCAGTCCCTTCTGCAGGAAAGTCGATTATTATATCTCCAGTACTATCTGTGATAACCTTTTTCAAATTATTAAGTTGATCTGTGAATCGATTTTTTCCATCAGGAAAATAATCGCTTGCTCTTCTCAAATTTTGATCTGGCAAAGTTGGTGGATAAGAAGAGAGAGCTGTTCAATAAAACGGTTTCAACCACCGTTTTTTTGTCAAACAGGGTTGTCAGGGAGATACTTTCCCATTGTTTTGTCATACTGATGCTAGCGTACCTGGATCCTGTATTCCTTCACTGCAGATTTCTTCACTTTCGTGGGACCATGGTCATTGGACTTTCCTTTTCTTATTCGATAAATCAGGCCAGAAAGACGATTGACAAGCGATTAGATGATTTGATTTGGTTAGTTCCTGCTTTGTTTGCTTGCTCACGAAAAGTCATAACACATGTTATGAATAGATCTTAATGCTTCCTTGATTAAAGATGGTGCTTAAGCGTCCATTTTGTTTGGGGGATTAATGAGGAAATTGAACTGTGAAAAAAAGGTGAACTGGAGAAACTTTTACTAAACTGTGAAAAATTTTACAAGACCGTGGGCCTTCTGGGCCATCATAAAAACGAGATGCACTTACCGGCGAGTCTTAACCGATACATGGCGAGAATTAAGCGTTTGGTGAAGAAGTGCCATAAACTTATGCTGCTTCTCAGGAATCATATGAAAAACCTCCCTGGACGAAAACCTGAAAACTAAGATTTCTGCAGGGACCGCGGAGCAGGGGGGGGGGCTAGGGGGGGCTTAGCCCCCCAATAATTTTCCAAACATGTGATTTTTATATAGCGATTTTTATATAGCCCTAATTATAGCGGGCTAGCCCCCCCCCCAATCCAAAAATTGTTCCGCGGTCCCTGTTCTGGGATGTCAGAATAGACTTTAATTTCAAAAAATATTCCAAGCATACAAGGTATAACAACTATAAGGCCACAAGAAAAGTTTCCATTTCGCCACAGCAAAATTACGGTCAGCAGAAGTCAGACATGCATACACCCCGCGATTGAAATTAACCTGAAGTTGGCAATGATGCCGATCATCGATATAAAGGAGACAAGGCACACCCAGACTATGGAAATAATTGATGCCATCAGGCCAGTAGAATGGTAAACATATGGTGAAATCGTCCAACCAAAAGGCAAAGTGTTATAGGTGAAAAACCACCCACCCCATTGAATTCCAACTGATCATACCCCAACTTGTCATCTAGAACACGTAACGAGGTAAGTTGGTCAGTTTATCCAAATTATTATTATTATTAAGCTTTATTTAACCAGGGTGACTCAATCAGTTATATAACTGTTCTCCCTTGAGGCCCTTGCATCATTACATAAACGTGGTTTCATAGGTTCCACTGTTAATGGCAACACACTAGATGGGTGAGACAACACCAGTACTCAGGCTTTCTAGAAGGGTCTTCTCTGTGAAATCCACAAATGGTTAATACACGAAACATTCTTAAATATACATGGCGGTGGTAAGTCAGAGTCAAAATGCTCGCCCTTCACCATAACTTGAAAAGGCCGAAAATATGGAAAAACGGATAGTTCATTCTTTATCCAAGACTACACTTCCTGTTGTCACTAAATTATTGGCAGTTTACCACCTTTTCACTTTGCTATATACACTTCCTGTTGTTCGGACGATGATATTGGACCAGCAGCCAATTCTGCCCAATAAATCTGAAGCTTGTGCGTCTGTATATTGCTGATCACTCGCACTAGTTGGATAAGGTGGTCATTTGCCACCATCCCTCCACTGACCAGCATAGGTTCTCCCCCACGTTCATCCATTTTATAGTCACATAACGAACTAAGTCATCAAAATAAAACACCCTTTTCCCAAGGCCAGAACAAAGCAACCTAAATTAAAAATAATTTAAGGGTATGAAAACATGGAGGACAGAATCCCAAGCAGTCAGCAGAGAGAGGACAGCTTTGACCCAGTATGACCTGGAGGGTTTGATTTAGATACCCCAGTTTCAAAGCTCTCAATGCTCTGTGACACAAGAGATTAAAAATTACCGTACTGAATTACTGGCCAACCCTATCTGTACGTCGTGATTACATCAGTTTAATTGAATGTTACAAAATAGTTTTCAGTGCATATGATAATGTAAATATCGATGACCATTTTGAATTGACTAAGTTGTCAAATACCAGAGTGAATCACAATTTTAAGCTGTATGTGAAATTGTTATAAATACTCATTCTTCACCAGAATAATAAGACAGTGGAACAATCTACCAAGAAACGTTGTGGAAGTTGAAAACTTTAATGTTTAATACTAATTATAAACAACAACAACAACAATATATAACCCACGTATTTCAAATACAGTACTATAATGAGTATTGTCAAGTGAAAAGCCCCTTCTTTGTATGACCATCAAAGTATCCAATAATATAACGCTACTCGTGAGCTTACAAGCGAAGAAGACCAGTTGTTTGAATCAAGGCAGTTCAGTATGGATAATCCCATGGCTCTTCAGAGGGCACTTTGGTGGATGTTGTCCATTCGTTTTGGCTTTCAAGGAAGAGACGAGACTCGAAAGTTGTTGTGGGGGGATGTCAGCCTACAGAATGACCACATTACGAATGAAGAAGTGTTGGTTTGGCTAGCAGAGAGGGCAACCAAGACTCGTCACAGTCAAGAAGGAGATCACCGGTCTTTTCAGCCGAAGTTATTCGCAACAGACACGTTGCAATGCCCCGTGAAGTACTACAAAGCATTAAAATATCATCGACCTGAGGCTATCAATGTCCCAGAATCACCGTTTTTCCTCGGTGTTCTTCAAAATGTTAAACCGGACGAAGCTACCATCTGTTGGATTATGACTGAACGCCTCTAAGTCAGAATCCCTGCTAGAACGTAACGATTCCATCGCTGGACACACGTTGACGAACGGAAATTGACGAACCATGTTCTATCAGGGTTTGAAAGAAACGATGAACATTGTCTGCAGGAAGTGTGTGATGATCTGGTGAGGGAAATCAATGTTTGCACAATATTTGTGTGTCAAGACTCAGTGCGGTAAACAGCACTTCAAGCTTTCTTTACAAGTCCAACAAGTTGTCGAAAGTTTTAAGCAGGAATTTTGGCACCGAGAAACTAATCCCAAAAGATGTCTGGGATCGGAAAGGCTTTTACGGCGATCAGGTAAATTATATATATATATATTGATTGATAAACTACTGTCTTACTAGTCTTAAACACACAGCGAACGCTCTCTCCTCCGCAGAGGCTTCCAATTCAGTAGAGGGGGCCTATATGGTTCGGATAAGGAATGCGCTAGAGGGTAATGGGACGAGAAAAACCGCTGAAAATCGGAACGCGGGCGAGCGGAGAAACGAGAGGAGAGAGAGGAAGCCTCTGCCAGATTTCAGGCCAAATATGGCGCCAAACCGGGGGTGCAATCTTCTTTGATATATTCGAGACTCGAGAGAACAACATTAAACGTACGTTTATCTGAATAATTCATCCCTGCTGTGATATATTCGATAGAGCAAACACGACGTACGTTAATCTGAATAATTCATGTTGATATATTCGAGAAAGCAACATTACATACGTTTATAATCTGAATAATTCATGACAGAGTTTCTTCTAGCTTGACGCAGCGGAAAAACTTGTTGTCCCGTTTGTTCTAGACAAACTTACCATTGATCGAGATATCTTGGAACGATGTGCTCAAAATATCGACTTTAGAATCTACCATGGATAGTAAATAGACTGGATAGGAAACTGGATGGCGTCAGCGTGAAAACCTAGTTGAAATTCGTGATGTCACGAAGATGTCACTAGTACACAGATTTTGCTGAGTTTCTCGTCGACTTCTCCATATTTTCGTATTCAAGTAGCTATATTGAGATTCCAAAATGTCTCATCGTCTTACAAACATGCCTAAGCCACAACCAAATGATCGAGGTAAATGTTGTTCGTCTTTGTTTCAGCTGTTTTCTTTTTGTGGTGAAGAAACTGACGTCGCAAAACTACCGTTATTTTAGTTGAAATTTGGGACGCGTTTTTCACCGTCTAAAGTTGGTAAAGTAACATCGTAAAGTGGCATTGTGATATTTTTTGGTAGTTTGACTATCGTTTTTAGCTGTATTATTGCTAAAGGTTGCAATTTATGGTGATTTTGTGACGTCACGATTGGCAACTAGGTTTTCACGCGACCAAACGCGATCAACTGGTGCATAAACCAATCAGCATGCTGGAAACGTCGCACGTGATCTTAGTTTCCTATCCAGTCTATTTACTATCCATGAATCTACAGAACAGTTCATATCAACAGCAACTGCCTTCTGGCTCGAGTGTAAATTATCATCCGGCTCTTCCATCGTATCAAAACAACGTTAAAATACATAAATTAAGACGTCAGCCAAACGCTCTTGGTCGCATGTCTCCTTACATGAAAAATCCGAACGAGAAACAAAAGGATTGCCGAGATATAAAACGGATTACAAGAAATCGCCGATTTCGTTAAGATATCGCCTGAAATCTGGCAGAGGCTAACTCTCTCTCCTCTCGTTTCTACGCTCGCCCGCGTTCCGATTTTCAGCGGGTATGCATGACGGACTAAGTGGTTTAGGAGACTTAGACGAAAAGGTAGCAACTAGTCTCGGAAAAGCAACTGGTCTTCTGGGTTCCTTTTTCCACAATGTTTTAGGAGGCTTAAGTGGTTCCTTGCTCTAGGGAGCACTATTGTCTATTCTGTACTTACAACTATGTACGCCATACAAATTTATGCCACAAACCTGACACTGACAGACAAACATTCGACCGATCAACTTCAACAATCAACAATTTCTCTTGACTCTCCTGACCCATGCGTAGATTGCGGTCTACCTTGCTGTCCTTCTCAATCTTCTTACAAACCAGGTTACCCAACACACATCAGTTTAGGAAAACAAACCTATTTTTGCCTCTGTTTTCACCATTGGTACCTTCCTTTGCCAGTCTGTTTTCCTTACTGCTTATCAAATAGATATACATCTTAATAGTATCGCCCCTGGAGTTCATTAGGAAATAGACATGTGGCGAGTGTCCGTGACAGCTACGCAGTGCTATTTGTTTTGGGGGAATAATAATACATGTATTTAGTTAAGTGGATTAAGTTAAGGATCATTCTTTAGTAAATTGTTTTAATCATTGTAATCTAACTACTGTCAAGCCAGGAGGCTTGAATCTAAGGAAAGGGGAATGTTATGCAACATATATAATTATATTTGTAAATGTAGAATATTCGCGTCGCTCTAAATGATCGTATCTACTATTGTCCTGTGACAAGGTACACAATTCATGTCGCATTTTTAATTACCATCTTGTCATCAGTTTATTGTCTTTAATTGAGTGACTTTACACAGGCACACATTTGTTGATGTAGTTCATTAGATCTAGCATAAATTTAAATGAAGAACCCCTCGATTTATTTACATTAGTTGTTTACCCACATTTCGTAACGAACCATTAAAGTCGAATTGCTTCTTAAATACTTTATGAAACGGTAAAATAATAACACGATTATGTAGCTTATGATATTTCGTAGCTTATGATATTTCCTATCTTACCATGTCAATTTAGTTAGGAACTAAGGTTATTTAGTATACGGAAAACCTTTCAATGTACGATTGCCCAATCATGTCAGCTTTTTGCTGATTGGTTCCTTGCAGATGTTATGTCAATCTTTCCTAAGTCACAAAGCAACTATAAAATAATGTTCCTCTCACAATATATCAGTCATAAAGAGTGGTATAAAGAACGAGTAGTACAAAGAACGAGTAGTACAAAGAACGCAAACGATAGAATATCCAGAAGCTAACAATAGATACAGAGCCAAGCTAAGCAAAACCTGAAAAGAAAGAACAGCGAAGTAAAGCAGAGCAAAGAGAAACGACCCAACTAAGAAGAGAACCTTAGAGACAGAAGAACATCTTCAACATTAGCTTTTAACATTATTATTTTTAACCTATTATCATTTAACTTTTGTCGTTGAATTGTATTTTGATTTGTCCAGTAACATTCGTAGTCCGTAATAAAGATCCTGCTCCTCTACAAACCATGTCAATTCTACCATTATACAAGCTAAAATCACCCCCTATAACTGCTGGAGGATACTATCCCCGAATACAACAATATTATGCGCAAATTGAGTGATTTAATTTCTCTCTGTATTCTCCTGTAGCATGAGTCTGATAACCCACACGACACGTACGCTGTTGCCGTTATTAAGCGAGTTCAAGGTCCGAAAGGGACGCCAATGATCGTGGGTCATGTGCCATTGACACTTCACACAGGTTTCGTTTGTTTCTAATGCACGGAGGACAAATCTCAGTGGAAGTCACTGGCAAACGGAGAAACAATGGCATTGGACCAGAAGAAGCCTTCAACAGTAACAAAGTTAATAAAACTAATAAAAGACAAAGAGGATAAAGCGGTCTGTAGATAAGATTTATTGAATTGGCACATTTGCAACAAAAGTTGAATTACTGTGATATTACAAGTGTGGAAAAAACCAAGTGAATAAGATTTAACATAGAAATCGTGCAAAAACCAAAGTTAAAGTTACAATAACGTTCCTTATGGTCAGCGTGAATTGAAAACTTTGATGGCTGATGGAATAAAGCTTTTTTGTAGCGTTCCGTACTGCATTTAGGTATTTCAAAGTGAATCGGATTACGTAGGTTGTATTTATTAATTCTGGCGCTTGTTAGATGGTTTAGTTTGTGTCGAGATATCTTATGGAAGAGTTGATTGGAAAGTTGGCATCGACGATCAAATAACATAGGGATATTAGCACTCGACATAGCTTGCAAATATGTTGAATTTGGGAAAATAATACGAAGAGCTCGTCATTGGAGGGTTTCAAGTTGATCACTCGGGTAAACAGGGAGGGAACTATGCCACACCTCACATGCATACTCGACTATTGGACGAATACATGTGCAATAGACAGTAATTAGGACGTCTGTTGGGAAGATATTTATTTTAAGTAGATGTAGATACATACGTTTTAATGAGTTGTTGACAGAATTAAAGGTTAATACAGTATTGCTGTTGGTCTTTCCGCATTCATCTTATTCATTATATCAAGGTAGATTTTCCGTCTGGGCTACCGGATTGTGTTCGTTATAACGAGGATTTCGTTATATCGAGGTTCTGTTAGATATATTTTGCTTGTAATTTTGCCAGGCTGAAGAATATCGTTCGTTATATCGAGGACTTCGTTATATAGGTTTGTTAAATCGAGGTTTCACTGTACTTGACTCTGAAGATGACCATCGCTGAGGTCATCAAAATGTCAGTCACCAACAATAGTCTTTCTCAAGACTACAACAACTTGGATGATCAACTTCACACATCTAATTGGTTTTCTTTGTTCTTTCTAGAACCGAATTCAAATGTTTTTAGAAAACTTCGACCATTAAATAAGTCAACTAATGACCTTGAACCTTGGTCCAAATACAGCCTTCGGGAGGCTTTATTTGGATAAAAGCATTGGTTCCAAAATTTTAAATGGAGGGCGAGCTTCCCAAAAAATCAGGACAAGCATTGCTAAATTTAATGTTTTTTCCAATTGTATTAATAGAACAGCAGCTACTTAAGGTAATCTACCTACGGGCTGCATCTACACGAGATTTTACAAACGGGTGTAGCCTGAAGTGTTAGCCAACTCCTAAACCCTTGCTATGCGAGTGTTAGATTGGTTTCCAAACCTTTCTGTCAGTACTAGGCGCAAAAAACGCATCACTTGGTAAGAGGCAGCAGGTAACTCTTGGATTCATTTGAACTATGCTCGCTGTAGAATTAGATGAAAAGGTTTGCTCAAATTGTCTTTCCGAGCTTCTATTATTTCAAAATGTTCCGGGGGAGGACTTCCAGAACCCCCTTAAAATGCGGTCACTGATTACCTGCTTGTTGACTTCAAACCCCCCCCCCCCCCAACTTTAAATCCGTTCCTACGCATCTGGTCTCATTGTCATCATCACTATCCTCTTCCCAAATGTCATCATCCTGTGTTACAGAACATTTGTGTAACAATGTTAAACATTAAAAACAGAATATGTACGTAATGGTAAACCATTATCATAAAAATACATCATCTATTCGACTTCCTCTGTTGCTTTTCAATTACTGTACTATTCTCACTGGGAGATCCACCAAACTAGGCCATTAGAAGGGGAAGTAACCTACATACTATTAGCATAAAGGGAGGAAAACCCTGGGGGACAATATTTATGGGTATATAAAGGGTAGAAAACACAGATTCCACGCATTTAGAGGTTTGCTCAAGAACAGCTTCGCTTACTCCAGGAAGAATTTAATATTCTTGACAAACTCCAGAACGTGTCGCGACTGAGCCAAGAAAAATTGGAGGAAGGATGGCAGAACCTATCCCTTTGCAGGCGATCGATATTCAAGAAGTCATGGCTCAATTGCCAGCCGTGGCTAATAACATACCAAACGAAATTCCTGATGCTCCACCAGCGAACGCCGAACAGCGAGCTCCGCAAGATGTCCCTCCTCCCTTTTACCCCAGGTTAGTTTCTTTTCCTTTTGAGTTGAAGTCATAGCCGCGTATACACGTTCGCTTATCCCTATGATTTTTGCCATATTATTTCGCTACATATCTGCCTTTGACATGTCCCTTGGCGTTATGCCAGGGATGATATCATGTGTATCGTATATTTCATTAGGATCTCTTTTATTCTCACACCGACATTGACTGTATTTACAAAAGGGAAATCTCTTTATACCTACTTGGACTGTGTGAGACAATAATGTCTTTCGAATTATTACTGTATGTACTACTTTTCGGTAACCGCTACGTGAGGCAAGATCTTTTTAAAATGCGGAGAGGGCGGTATGAAAAGCACCTCTGTATGAGTCATAACATAACGAACGTCACGCTCAACTGGCAGAATTTTGAAAAGTCTTGGTGTGAGGCAAAGTTTGACAAGCCACTGTGTGAGGCAGCAATTTGGAAAGCCACTGTGTGAGGCAGCAATTTGGAAAGCCGCTGTGTGAGGCTGCAATTTGGAAAGCCACTGTGTGAGGCAGCAATTTGGAAAGCCACTGTGTGAGGCAGCGATTTGGAAAGCCACTGTGTGAGGCAGCAATTTGGAAAGCCACTGTGTGAGGCTGAATTTGGGAAAGCCACTGTGTGTAAGGCAGCAATTTCGGAAAGCCACTGTGTGAGGCAGAATTTTAGCAAAGCCACTGTGTGAGGCAGAATTTTAGAAAAACCACTGTATAGGCAGATTTTCGAATAGCCACTGTCTGAGGCAGCATTTCCATGCACTGTGTCAGGCATGATTTTGAAAGGCCATTGTGTCAGTGAGACAGGATTTTGACAGGCTTCTCTGCGAGGCGACACTTTGGTAAGGCCACTGTGTGATGCCGGGGGGGGGGGGGTATAGTAAAACCGCCATTATGTTTTCGAACTATTTTCCTGGCAATTTGCTTTCTTGTCGTCCCGTCTCGAGAGGGGCAAACTAAAAACGCCTTATACCCTGTCTACGACGGAGTTCTTGGTCGGGCGCTTGATAGCAAATTACCATCGTGAAAAAAAGGGGGGAATTGCTCTTCAATTTCTTGTCACCTACTTAAATTTGGTCATGGTACACGTTATTTACAAAATACCCACCAGGTTAAGTCATGCGTGACGATGTAGTACAATGAACGGTACTTTTATTAATTTTGCTTATCTGACGACTATTTGTTAATATTTTACTCAAAGTTACTGTAAAATTGGCCGTGGCAAAATAAATAAATAAATAAATAAAGTTATCTCCTTTCATTTCTTCCTTATAGCCAGTTACTTTGGAGGGCTTAAAAGCTCGCATAGACACTTTATCTCAAATTACGAATGCCAAAACCGTGACCGTGGTTCTGGCGCAACTACAAAATGAACTCATGAAACCGGCAGGTATATTTGATTCTTACGTTGCCCTTTCTTCACTGGAGAACGTGGTTGACGTCGCTCGACAGACCAACCACACCAATGCGAATCGCTACAACACAATATATAAACAAGTTCGTAATTTGCAACACCTTCCCCAGTTCCAGTCTCTCCTCCTCAAGTTGGTGGGCGAAAAGGAGGACGTGGAGATTTCGAAGATCGTGGAGAAATCTCTGAAAGCTCGACCCCCTTCCGACATACCCACACAATCTGATCCTGTCCCACCTACATCAAGAAGTTTCCGTTCCGTGCCATACTTGCCACGTGACCGCTATCGCTGTACCGGCCCCCAGAGGCTATATAATTCACCATCTCTGATCTGTTATAACTGTCGTCAACCTGGCCACTTTGCTCGGGACTGCCGTGTACCTAGAAGACGGTGAAGGATGCGTGAACGAAATACCATGTGTGACCTTTTATATTACAATTTAATGGAATGAAATATGTGTGACATAATAAAAACGTTAAGGTCACTGCATATGTTATTTACAGCGTGTATGAATCTATACTATTTAAAAAATAAATTAAAAAACAAACAAAAAAAACAAAACAAAAACAAGAAAACAAACAGAATATATAATATTCATAAAATACACGAGTCTCTGTTCCTTTTTTGTATTCTACTATGTATGATTTAATTGCATGAAGGATAACATAATTGTATTCCCGACCTTGATTCGGACCGTTTTTTATTCTTTTAAGGCTGGCAACCTGGAAAATTTTAACACTGCGTTGCAGTATGCCCAAAATGCCATACGCCAGCAGGAGTGGTGCTCTATTGAGCCAGATCATAATTTACCCATTGGCCCCCTCCCTCCCCTCGAATGGGTCGCATCTGGTCGTGTACAGTCCTCCCCTAATTGGTTACGGTTTAGAGACCCGGACAAATTTATTGCGGGTCAGATCCACAAACACGCATCGTTTTGGGGTCGCATCCTACAAGGAAATCCAAAACACAATGAACTCATGAATTATATCCAAAATGGCGTAAACATATTCTCCTTTTTTCGCCCGTTCCAAGGCTCATTTGCTGGCAAGCACTATAACAGCCCATCTCCCCCGATTGCAATCTTTCCCAATAATCACTCGTGCCATGGCTTCGAGGAGTTTGTCACTAATACTATTCTGGAACGCGTACGCAATGGTTCCCTATTAGTCGTCGGGGAAGTTGGACAAGTGTCTCCTCCACGTTTGGTTATGCCATTAACTGTAGAACCCTCGAAGCCACGTTTATGCCACGACGAGCGTTTTCTTAACTTGTGGATTATCGATCTGCCTTTTAGTCTGGACTCCCTAGCTGATTTACCTAGATATGTTGGGAGTGGACACTATCAAACCGTCCTAGATGATAATGGTTATGACCATATAATTTTATCAGACAACAGTTGCACATATTTTGGGCTTCAATGGGCTGGATGGTTTTTTTGTTACCGTACCATCCCTTTTGGTTGGAAGGCCAGCGCCTACATTTATCATACTGTGGGCCTGGCGGCCACAAGTCATATTCGTTCATTGAATGTCCCATGCTCTCAGTATATAGATGACCGTCATCTCGGACAACTTCGCCTTCCACGAGCTACGCCAAACAAGCCATCTAACTTCGCTCTAGCTTAGGCAGCGGCCTACATCGCGTGTCACATTCTTATTGAGCTGGGTTACTTTATTGGTCTGAAGAAGTCTATTTTAATCCCTCGACGTGTCGTCCCATTCTTGTGTTTTCTCTCCGATTCTGTTAAGCAAGCTTTTATTTTACCACAGGAAAAAATTAAGAAGTTCATTACTTTACGAGAATCTATCTTATCTAAAAAATCTGTGTCCACAAAGAATCTACAGAAACTCGGAGGGAAAATCATATCTTTCATTTTGGCAGTCCCTGCTGCTCGCTTGTAAGCATCTGCGGTCTTTCAGGCTGTTTCGAAGGCAACTACTATGAATCGATCGGTACCCATGACTGGCGATTTGGCTACGGAAATTTCTTCCTGGCGGTTTTTGGATACGTGGGCTGGTTTCCAAAACCTTCACGCCGTCGCACATCGTCTGAGTAACGCAAGGATTGACAGCTACGTCGACAGTACTACACTTGTCAACGCCTGGCAACGGTAGGGTTCAAGAAGTCCTCGATTAGCTGCTGCTCTGAAAGAACTGTTCAATATTACCCTTCAAAATAATTTTGTGCTAACTCTTCTTCATATCCCATCCACGCATAACCCTGCTGATTACCCATCTCGTGTGCTCTCCGACCTTGACTGCACTCTCTCGCTCAGCACATGGCACTCCATCCAAGACGCCTTTGGACCCCACACAATCGATCTCATGGCACTTCCTGCGAACGTCGTCTCAGATACGTCGGACCAACCATTGAAATTCTTCTCACCGTTTCCGGTTGAAGAATCTGCTGGAGTCAATGTTTTCTCTCAGTCCCTTGATCCCTCGGAAAACGCATACGTTTTTCCTCCTTTCGTCCTCATTGGCCCCCTACTAAAATTCCTCCAACACCAGCCAGTTAATTTTTCCATGGTGGTTCCAGACTTACAGCCTCCACGCTATTGGTGGCCCCTTTTAGTTAGCTATGCCTCCGAGGCGTTTCGACTTGGGAGCAGAGGAGATTCATACGTACTACGTTTCCCTACAAAAACCGCAGAGGGTTTCGAACCGCGCCCTTTGCAATGGGACCTTTGGGTCTTCCGTGTGTTACATTAATTCCTTTTTTCGCTCCAGGTATTCGCGGAGATACCACGTGTGTGGACTCCGGCCGAAGTATGTCCAGACTGCTCATATCCTAATGATCAAGGCTTTCGTTTTTGTCAGCGATGTGGTTTCCAAAAGGATGCTCATATTGTTTCCCTCTGCACCAAGATACCTTTGGACCTCGCCGCTATTAATGTACGATATGCCTCTCTTCACCACACGAGTGAGAACAAGCCTTACCAACGTCAAAAATCCCGCCTTCAGCATGAGCTTGAATGTTTCCTGGCCTCCCTCCCCTCCCCAAAATCCCTTCTTGCCGCGACTCCGTCTGATTTGGTTAAATTCCTTATTTGGAAAGATCCGTTTGGCCACACTTATCCATACCGTTCATTGTTCACACTTTGGTCCAAGACGTTTAGCAGCTGCCACCGTGGACAATTACATAGGAAAACTTCGAACCATCTTCCACACCACGTCCACGGGCTTGCCTTCCAGTAACCCAGCCTCACACCCAATGGTCAAGAGTTATTTATCTGCGATTCGCGAGGAACAGGCTCAAGCCCACATTACCCCAAAGCAAGCGGTTCCTGTATTGTTCGACAAGTTCACGTCCCTTTGTTACCATTTACACAAGCTAGTATTGTCCGATAACATTACTCCGACGCTTCGATACCTATACGTGAGGGATTTGACCTTCTTTTCCGTGGATTTCTTCTCTGGCAACCGTGCGTCCGATCTTGGCCGCATCAAGACTAAAGAAGTCCTTGCTTTACCCAACAATACTGGTTTACTCTTTCATCAGACATTTGGGAAAACACTTTGAGCTAATGATGTCCATACATTTGTCCTCCATCCATGCTCAGACTCGATTATCTGCCCAGTCGCCAACCTAAAGCTCTACGTCCACATTTCCTGCGCCATGGGGCTTGATCTACGACCGGGTTTCCTATTCCGCTCTACAAAACGCCAGGGACGCGTTGCTGACAACGCCTTTCAAGGCTCGGGTGTAGCAAACCGCCTCCAGCGACACCTCACCACTCTGAAAATTCACGCGGGGGAAACCACACATAGCCTCCGGGCGGGCTGTTCCATTACTTTATCCCTGTTGGGTGCTTCTGATGAAGATGTAGCCCATCATGTGGGCTGGAAAACCCTCTCCACCGCTCGCTACTATATGAAGACATATGTAGATGTAGATGTAGTTGCCTACATCAACAGCCGCCCGCTTCCGCGCTCGAAATAATTTAGTGGATTTCTCATTGGCCTTTCCATGAACATTCGGTACCACCTCGCACAACTTATGCCCACCTTCTGAGTATTGGAAGAAGGTTTTGAGAATGTGATATCGCTAACATGAAATATCTGGAATAAACGAAACTTCATACAGTAGTCCTGTGAAATGATTTTTATCCGCAATCTTAATTCCCCTTCGGCCATTGTGTGGCAGAGATAGCAGTGAAAATATAATACAATCCTTATATTGTTGGCTATTATTACAAGTATATTACTATTTAATTAAGATACTTCAGAAATTGTACCTTAAAGTGCCTATAACGTCTGTGGGGATTTAACATATTTGTAATCTATGGATTCTCCTGAGATAAATTGTAATATATCTTGTCAGCTGAAAATTTCATCTTCATAGACTTTTTGGCTGTTAAAGTTGACGGAAATGACGTCAAATCGGTCATCTGTAAAGAGGTTTTCATATAGACAGATTCCCGATTTGACGTCATTTCCATCAACTTCAACAGCAAAAAAGTCTATGAAGATGAAATTTTCAGCTGACAAGATATATTACAATTTATCTCAGGAGAATCCATACATTACAAATATGTTAAATCCCCACAGACGTTATATAGGCACTTTAAAGTGGATAAGAAACAAAGATTCAATTTGCACTACTTAACTACAAAATAATGTATTTTTCAAATTTTCCTTGCATAGAGTACATGTATTTTAGGCTTTTTTATGGGTAGGTTTGATGTCAAGAATAACTTAGCGTCACACTTCCATAAGAACTTATCTGAAAAGCTTATTATCTTCGCTACTATTAAACGAAATCGCTTCAAAGGAATTACGTGTGTTTCAGGCTTCAACATCACCAAACATTACATGTAGATTTTTTTTATACTTTGTTTCGTAATAGTTTTATTGTGTGACATGTGACAAAGTTATTTTATAAGTCAAATTCGCGTTTAAAATTTACGACTCACAGGTTAAACAATTACTTGTGACGAAATTGTATAAACTGTCAATTTTTCAATAATCTGCATCTTATTTTATACCAGCTTCAACCCTGTCCTTATTTTAGTTGTGGATTGTCGAAGAAACGAAGAGTCATAATCTGATCTCCAAAACTTGAAAGGAAGAAAAAGCATATATTTTTTCTTTTGGTAAAACCACTTGTAACTTAACGCAGCTTGGTTATAATTTGGCATAACATATAAATGCTGCATGTTGAAATATTACAGATGTAAAGACTATAAAGGTATGATAAGTGAGTTTCAACACTACAGATTTTGGGATGAAGTTTGTTTTTGCTATTCTTAATAAATTTGAAATGCCATAAATGAGTATAGCCATGGCAGCCAGTCATATGTTTGAGTAGTTTTCAATCAATTCAGATATTCAATGCCTTTGAAAATGAAAATATTTTTAGATGTTCTAGCAATGTTCTTTGTAAACATGGAAAGAAAGAACTAACCCTAATATTTTGGTGATATTTTGATGTCTGCTTTGGTAGCCTGGTGGTAATATCATCGGTTTCCATGCGAAATGGTCAAGTTAAAACCCTGCATTTTTCTTCGTTCTCTGCATTTTTATACCTTTTCTTTAAAAATTAGGATATACCTTTTATTTCAAATACGTGTATTATTAGCGGCCATTTCCAGGCCCCCAATGAAAACAGCATGAAGGTGTTGTGTTTAAACCTTTTTTCTAACCTGGGGATATTTACAAAAATTGTGTTAACATATTTGTAGTACAGTAAGTAAAAATTTTTAGATACTCATACCTTTTCTTTATGTATTCATCATCTGTCGAATGTAAGATACAATTATAAATAAAAAGAACTTTCATAAATACACTAGAAATCATAAATAGGAATAGTAGGTAAATCTTGAACAGTGTTCATGCAATTTAATTTTATTCCTCCACTGGAGCACAAGTTACTGAATAGGCCTCGTAATTTTAAAGGTAGTAATTCGCATTTTTTATCTGCTCTTTAGGCTTTCTTATTAAGCAATTGATTACAGTATTTACAGTATTACCAAAACTGAGCTGCGATGTGACCCAAAAAATACATGTCCTGATTTCCTTAGCCTTTGAAATTGACACTGAGATCACTAAAATATGGTCCATTTGCTACTTTTGAATTCTCAAGCCAAAAAGGTTTAGGAATGCAGACGGTTTTGTACATGTTTTGGCTGCAAATCATGTGTTTTTTGGGCCATGCCTCATTGATTTTGGTAATACTTTGGTTTTGTTAGGTATAACATGATTAATTCTTATTAAACTTGTTCATGAACATCTGAAAACCTACAGTTTGTCAAATATATTGTACTGTAGGTTTTCTTATATGGGTATACATAATTGTGGTGGTGATTGGGGACAATAATACCTGTGCTGGTTTATGCAGTATCCTAGCGTACATAGCGGCCCTCCGTGGAGTGGAATTGTCTGGGACGGGAGGCATCTGTTTTATTATTGGATTTATTATTATATAGTTGTTTTAAATCATGGAACACGAAGAAAGCCACAAAGTGAAAGGATCCTCTACAGAGTCCCATGGGTGACATTGAAATACACTCCACTTTTTCGTTGATGATATCGAAATCCACTCTACTTTTTTGTATTCCGTTTTCGTCGAGTTTTTTCGTCAACTTTTTTGAGTATTATTATGATGGAAAAATTCATTCCACCTTGGACAATAATAATAACGCAAAAACGTCGACAAAGAATTCTACAACGAACTCGACAAAAACTCGGAATACAAAATAATAGAGTGGATTTCCATATCAGCATAAAAAAAGGAGTGCATTTCAGTGTCACCTATATATATTACTGCCGAATTCTAAATTATACAATTTCAGTTGACATTCTGCCAAAGACAAGTTGCTTTCTCACAATTATATTTCACATTTCATTATGCTACATAACATTCTGCATTAAATTCAACAATCAATTATGCAATTGCACTTGACATTCTGCATTGACAAATTTCGCTCTGCACTTCTGTTTCACATTTCATTATGCCTATGTCACATTCTGCATGATGCTCAGTGAACGTTTTTTTGGACACCTAACCGCGTAGTACTGGAACTAGTTATTGCGCATCCATTTTTTCTAGCAGAAACGAAAGCGACCAAGACCCTATTTGGTATGGTAACAGATGAAAAGGATGAGTTCGAAAAGGTGAAAGATGCGTAGAGACTGGAACTGAGTAAAAATTTATTTGGAAAAAAAATATTTTAACATCGGAATTTAAACAAAATTAGTAGTTACTATATATGTATGTATATTTACATACAAATTTTTTTTCAGTTTCAACTTAATTCAGTGTCAATGTCAACATCCCTGTCTTCAAATTCGGAATCGGATGAGCTTGACGTATCTACACTCTCGTTGTCAATGTCTATGACATCTTTCTCAAGTCATCTCTTTTTAGATGGGTTTTCTTCATCCACGGTTTGGTGTCGGTAGTGAGTTGAACTTTGCGCCTTTTTCCATGTAGATTTCTAATGCGCCTCAAACAGCCAGGCCTGCTGGAGCAAAATTAAGTGCAGAGTTTTGTATCATCTACATAGCATTCTGAAGAACATTTTTGCGGAACTGTCGGTAAATCATTGATGTAAATTGTAAAAAGTAGAGGGCCTAAAATGCTTCTCTGTGGGATGCTGCAAACTACAGGTAATGGATCAGATACCACTGAATGAATATGCATGACTTGATGTCTATTTGTAAGACAACTACTAAACCAATGGAGAACAGTGGGAGAAGCGCCAACGTCTTGTAGTTTAGTTGATGAAATCTCATGGTTTATGCTATCGACATGTCCAAAAAAGGACAAACGTTGATATACCCATTGAGGCATAGCAATAACACATTGATAAATTCCATCGTCATCAAATGTACCATTCCTCACGAATAGCGAGCCGCCCTCAATAATGGAGACTCGTTCTCCAATTCCGGAATGCTGACATATCCTGGTCATAGATCCTAAATATGTTACCATAGATCCACTACTACTTGTAAAGCTCCAATATAAATCGAGGTCACAGCCTTGCCACACATATTTTGTGACTATTGTAAAATTGGATCCCAAAGAACGTGAATAGTGCGATTCATCGGCGTAGTTAGATTGAAATTACTGCTGTCCCATGACATGCAAAACGCCAAAAAGTACAATGAGGCATCTTACGAGTTGCGAAATCACCATCTCTCTGCTATTTAGCGGTTAGTCCGCAATATGAAAACTCACGCCATGTTCAACTACAACTGTGGTACTATTCTGATTATTTAAACTTTTCTCTGACATTGCATGTTGAAGAACGTTTTACTCTGATGAAAGGTCTCTCCACAATATTTTGGAACAAACCTTTTCACCTTGACTACCTGCACAAACTGACTCAATCCAAATTCTACAGCTGTCGAGAGAGGCCATCCCCGCCTCGTTTGTGTGTGATGGGAAGCAATGAAAATTTGATTTTAAGGCTAGGTGGAAAAGTTGTTTTAACCCCATAGTCTTGCCAGGTGCTTTTGAGCCTTCCTTTTGCCATGAATGAACAAGTACTCTGTTGTCTACGTAGCAGTCTACCCATGCGTTGGCTATGTAGGATGCTGCTACTGTTAATGAGTTATACAGAGCCTAAGTTTCACAAAGAGCAATGGATGTAGCACGCTCTTCTTCACTACACAGTCCATTAACCCATATCGGTTGATCATCATGCAAATACAGGAGGAGTCCTGCCCAATCAGAGTTGGATGCGTCAGAGGTTACCTGGACCTGGGTCACCAGGGTAAATAACCGTAGTCTAGGAAGCATCAGTACAGTGCCCAGTAGAGTGGGCTTAGCAATACTCTTAAAACAAGTGCAGGAGCTGAGCTGCTGGGATGACGAGGGCTAAAGAGAATGTTTTCCCCACTAAGTTGAGCGATACTGTTTTTTGCTAAGATAGACTCCGAAGATCTGAACACGAGTTCTGCTTTTCTTCCAAAGTATAAAAGTATATGCTCGTATCGACGAGGATTCCAAAGTAGAGTACTACCAAGCGTGGGACAAGGATATATTTTTTGAGACCTATAAAGTAACCCAAATCGGACGAGAATTGCACATGCTAAGAACGCCGTGGGAATCGCGAAACAAGCAACCTAAACTTGCGCCCAAATACAATATGTGGGTGGATCCACAAGACTTTCAAATCGACACATCAAACAGAAGAATCGTAAACACGTGGGTGAAGAGATGAAATTTAAGTGTCCAAAGATCGCTAGTCAACTAAACCAACAAATCCGTCAGCGTTTGACATCCAACAAGAGTTTTGAAGAAAGTGTACACAGCAACGACGACAGAAACAGGAGGTTGAAAGAAGAATCAGTTTCACCAATAATTAACAATTCTGCCAAGCTAGCAAAACTCATGATTGCACGGTTCAATGGATTTCAACAATGATATATCACCAATGATATTTCTTCTAATCCTGGCCCAGTACTTTATAATAAGAGCAGCAAAAACTCTGAGTTTGATAATTGTGGACTCAATCTCTGTTTCGATACCAGAGGTTGAAAAGCCTCTTCCAAGGCTACAGGCCCAGATGGCATTCCAGCACGATTGCTAAAAGAATGTTCTTCAACGTTGGCCCCGTCCTTAGCTGCTTTATTTAATTTGTCTCTTCACTGTGGACTGTCGTAAACTTCCTGTAGAATGGAAAATGGCTAACGTGGTACAAGTCCCAAAGAAAGACGATTGTCATCTTATTACTAGCTATAGACCTGTGTTCTTATTATCTGTTGTTTCTAAAGTTCTTGAACATATAATCTTTAGTAGAGTATCTTCATCTATACAAGAATCTCTTCATGATCTCCAACATGGCTTTCGTTATAAAAGATCATGTATTACTCAGCTCCTTAGCGTTTTTCATTGTATTGGTAAATCTTTGGATTCTGGTAAGGAAATAGATTTAGTATATTTAGATTTTTCTAAGGCATTTGATTCCGTCCCTCATCATAAGCTTTTATTAAAACTTAAATCATACGGGATCTCTGGTTCTCTATTAAATTGGTTCGCTGACTATCTTCAAGATAGTAAACAGCGTGTAGTCAGACAGGCGCGGATTTAGAAGTTAGTCGCATAAATTAGACACTCCATGAACAACCCTATTGGTTATGCTTTTCTTAAGAATAATTCAGAACAACAACCTATCCAATAGGATCGTTATTCACAGGTATTTTGAATTGCAAATTCTAAATCTAATTTATGCGACTAACTTCTAAATCCGCGCCTGTAGTCAGAGGGTTTGGCTTCCTGGTTTCTGAGCATTACTTCTGGTGTACCGCAAGGTACCGTGATTGCTCCACTTCTTTTTCTAATTTATGCTAATGACCTTCCTGATGTTGCCACAAACAGCACCGTTGCAATGTTCGCAGATGATAGTAAGTGTTCCCGTGAAATGTGCAATCCTTATGATCGAAATCTTCTCCAACATGATTTAAATGCTATGTACCAATGGTCGTTATTATTATTAGAGTTAAATTTTAATGCCACCAAGTGTTTTCTTAGATTTTCTGGCAAACGAAATCTCTCAGACTATTGCTATAGTCTTGATACGGAACCTATAGAGCGTTCTGTCATTCGTAATGATCTTGGTGTTATTGTCAGTAACGACTTAAAATGGTCTTAATTTAGTGAGAACTCACTTGTCATATGGCAGTGAGTTATTCTCTGTAAAACATCACTTTTTAGGAATTCCTTCTTTAATAGAATTGTGTTTTTGTGAAATGATTTACCATCAAGTTTACAAAATTGTGTTTCTTTTGAACCTTTTAAAAATAATTTATTCCAATATATGTTAAAGTGCGATAACATTTTTGACGTCGACAGAAAAAGAACTTGGAAGACATTTTGTAGTAAATGCCGCAGCTACAATATAAACTGCTGCTCTTAATCATTTGTACTGATTGTGACGAATCTATTCGTCGACGTGGGTCTTTTCTATTTTCTTCATTTTAATCTTTATTATTTAAGTTTAATTTCTAACATACCATAACTAACATACGTAACTAATAAGAATACAGTCAATAAATTCGCTTTTGAACGTTCTAAGCAACAAAGGATATGTTCCAATTCTTCCTTGCGGCCTCTGCTAGACTTCACGGTGATGGTCTTGGTAGAGTTGATACAGACTTTAACCACACAGATCTTTGTTACGGCAGGACTTCAAATGGAAGATGGTGATCTAGAAGAACACGCAACCACAGCACTCCGGGCTAGCCAATGAAGACCTTCACATGCCCTGTACTTCTAATGGTTTTGATTAGAAACAATCTTCTAATACGGACCTCTGTCCAACGATCTCTTCTTTGTCCTGTCTGTTCTGGTCAGCTCTCCGAACCACGTTTTTTCCTCCCCTTTTGAATGTACCCCACCTTTTTATATTCTCCGTGTTCATCGTAAATTTGCATCCAATTTACATAACCCCTTCGCTACATCTTCCCCCTTCTAACATCAATTCTCGACTACGAGATTGATACCAATTTACAAAAACAAAATTATAATTCTATATAACATTTTTTTAGCAAAACTGGCAATATGGTAAAGCGAGAAGAATGAACTTCAAAAGAAAAATCACCCACCTAATGGGAAGGAGTGCCAAACTGAAACTTTACTCAAGCTAATGAAACTTTTACTAATTCATTTTTCAGGCACTCTACTCAACTCACCCACCTTTCCATTCCCATTCTCATGCTTTTAAGGCACTCGACTCAACGCATCCACATTCGCATGCTTTCTTCCTGGCTTATGTTCGATTTCCATATCGTATCCCTGCAATGTTAAACTCCATCTTAACAATTTCCGATTTTTATCTTTGGTTTGGTTTAACCAAACAAGGGGGTTATGATCAGTTTGCAATATAAATTTCCGTCCAAAGAGATAATAACGGAAGGTCTCAACAGCCCATACGATACCTAAACATTCCTTTTCTGTCACTGACAATTTAACCTCCCTTGGCTGTAACTTCCTACTAGCATACACTACCGGATGTTCTATTCCATCCTTGTCAATTTGACTTAGTATAGTACGCCGAGGCATCAACCTGAACTATAAACATTTCGTCCCAATGAGGGGATCTCAACACTGGTGAAGATTTTAAAATTTCTTTCAAAGTATTGAAGGCGCTAACACACTCCTCGGTCCACTTAATGCAGCGAGGTTCTTTCCCTCTGGTTAAATCCGTCAATGGTTTGGCTACCTCTGAAAAATTAGGAACAAATTTCCTATAATACCCAGCCAACCCTAAAAACGAACGAACCTGTTTTTTGTCTCAGGTTTAGGGAATTGTTCTATTGTATCCACCAAGGCCTGCCGAGGCTGAATACCACGACCTACCCGGTGACCCAAAAAATTAACCGTTGACATTCCCAACTTACATTTTGTTGGTCGAGCATGTAATTTCGCCTCTCGCAACCTACAAAATACCTGGCGTAGATCCCTCAAGTGCTGACTAAAGGAAGTGTGGGTATCTTGATACCTCAACATCATCTATATTAGCATCAGCAAAAGTTCACAATCCATGTAATACACTTTCTTTCATCATTCGTTGGAAAGTTGCTGGTGCTGTTTTCATCCCAAATGGCATTACAGTAAATTCGTATAACCCTTTAGAAGTAACGAATGTAGACTTCGGAACTGTCCGACTATCTAATGGTATTTGGCAGTACCCTTTAGTTAAATCAATAGTTGAAATAAATTTGGCACCACCTAACTTATCCAACATTTTATCTATGCGCGGCATAGGGTATGCGTCCATTTTTGTGACCTTATTTACCGTCCTATAATCCACGCAAAATCGGATAGTCACATCCGGTTTTGGTACAATCACAACTGGGGATGCCCAGGGACTAGACGATGGTCGAATTATACCCATTTTTAACATTTTATCTATTTCATTGCTTACTATCTTTTCTAAGCTCTGGGGCACCCGATACGGAGGTGATCGAATTGGACCCTCTTGGCCAGTGTCAATACTATGGACAATAACATCCGTTAGATTCAGGACATTAGAAAAAACATCCGCATATTCGCGTAATAATTCCAAATCTTCCTCTCGTTCATCAACAGTTAAATCGGTCTAAATTTCCACATCCTGCCATGTTTCCTCATTATCCCTTGAAGAAAAACTCACTTCGTGTTCCAAACTAAGTTCATGAGAGGGACCCGACACCACGAACATTCCTAATTCTACCCAGGTCTTCCAAAGTGTCAGTAGGTTAATATGATAAACCCGTTTTTGTTTTTGGCCTTTTTCCCAGTCCAACTCATAGTTTAAACCATTGTCGAAAACTTTCGTTACTTTAAATGGCCCTTGCCATTTCGTTTCCAACTTACTACCTGGAGTTGGTAATAATACTAACACTTGGTCACCCACTTGAAAATTTCGCCTAGAACTACGGCCATCACACAATTTTTTTTGTTTTTCTTGCTTTATCGTTAGGTTTTCATACACAATCATTTGCATATCACTTAATCGTCTTTGTGTGTCAAGGACGTATGTTATCAAATCATTTGGGCCATTTGAACTCCCAGCCCAGGTTTCCTTAATTAACGATAATGATTCAAATGGGGAAAAACCTGTCGATTCGCAGGGGACTTCTCTATAAGCAAACAGGACATATGGAAGATACCTATCCCAATGCTCTATTTCCTCTCCCACAAATTTTTTTAACATATGTTTCAATGTGCCATTAAATCTCTCCACAAGACCATTAGCTTCAGGATGATAAACAGAAGTTTTTCTATGCGAGACAGCCAAAAGCTCGTACAATTGACTCATTAAATTGCCGATTAAATTTGCTCCTTGATCCGAAACAATTTCATCCGGCAAACCCAACCGTGAAAAGATTACCATTAAGGCTTCAGCAATAACTCGTGAATGGGTATTCTTTAAAGGAATGGCTTCTGGATATCTAGTAGCATAATCGACAACTGTCAATATATACTTATATCCGGATTTACTTCTGGGTAACTCGCCCACCAAGTCAATAGCAATCTTCTTGAAAGGTTCGGTTACGATAGGGACTGGCATAAGTGGTGCTCTATTGGCTACCAGCTTCCGAGCAACCAACTGGCACTCCGGACAGGTGGAGCAGTAACTCTCCACCTCCTTTCGCAAGTGTGGCCAGAAAAAATGCATAGAAATGCGTTGGTAGGTTTTCTCCTGGCCCATATGACCTGCGAGCGGCACTGAATGACCTAGTCTCAGAATTTCTGGTCGATATGCCTCCGGAACCACGAGTGCATCAACATATAACAACCCATTATGAGGAAATTTGATAAATTTCCTATGCCAAATTATATTATTCTTAAAAATAACCATCGAATATTACTTGTCACACAGCCTTGGTCTAAAAAGTAACAATTAGATTTTGGGTATTTCGAGCTTGTACCAGAAGCTTAAATAAAAATAAACCAAAATAAATGTGTTTTACTTAATACCAATTAATGCAATGTTTAGTGCATAGTTCTTGTCTCAAGTCAAACTTGAGACTGCATCGCTGATGTTTACTCTTAACAGTCTTGTTGAAAATTGACACTCTGCAGACTGGTATTAATAAAATCAAACGTTTTAAAGGGATATGGCAATGTAAATTAACTTTGTGTATTAAATTTGAAAGAAAGTTCTCTTTAAGTGGTTTAAAAAGATCTTTTACTTAAAAAATACAACCACGAAAATGTCACTAGTTCCCAGCCCTCTTTTTGACCCGTGTAGCGCGGCCATATTTCATGCGCGAGCGGGTTGCTTTGTTTACAATTGGTTGGCGGTTTTTTAGGAAGCCTAGTATTGTATTTTCCCACTCATAAACAAAATCTCCGATCTCTGAGCTTTCTTGTCGTATATTGGTCGGCTGGTTTTATCCTTTAATTTTGTTCCTTGTCCACGCTTTTCTAAGCCGTATTTGATGATATAGACATCGAAGAAACGTATATATGTTGGTCTAATGCAGAGGTAAATATATATTATTTACTTGATTTACTGAAGAATGCGACGAGGTAAAATCATAGTGCATGTGTACATCTTTCCATTGAGCACTCGCAAAGAACGTTTGGTCTTTTCTTATTTGCTGAACTTTTGTAACAAAAATTGTCAAATTTGCAGCATGTAACGCTATGCCTGCATAATCTTCATCATGGGATCCAAGCAGAGAAGGGCTTCTAGAAGAACAGTTCAGTACGCATCCCAGAAAGATCGTTTTCCTGTTGGTGAGCTTGGAATACAACGAGCTGCTGTTAGACAAAAATACTTGTCGAAAGCAAAATAATTTGTTACACTGCGGAAAAAACTAGAGCGTGTGAAGAGAAATGTAGGTTACTTATAGTTAGCTGTTGTTATATTAAGTAGATTTTTGACAGTATTGAATACCTGTATTTATATACTTGTATGTGGATTTTGGAAGTATTTTACTGTATTGTACTGTACGTGCAAGGAAGACTTTTATAGGCTGTTAATGATAATTATTTGATTGTTGTTCTGTGAGACAATTGATCAACATTAGGCAAAACATCTTACATGCATTTAATGTTTTCTTTCATGCTGTAAGATTTCAAATACTGAGGCATCGATTTCTAGCCTTGAACCACAGATTACTCCAAAAAGGGGAACTGCATTTAAAGTTTCTCTGAATACATCGACATCAAGAAAGATCAGCCCAACAAGCCTTAATGAAAATGGTATGGTGAATATTCCTAGGCGCAGTGCTTACAGGAGACATTGTTAGCCTCAACAGAGGTTAATGGAGGTTCTATTGAAAACCGGAAGCCTGCTTTGGATGGGATGATTGCCACAGTTTTGAAATACGCTCATACCAATGATCTTATGCAACACATCAAAACACAAGGCAAGTTGAAAAAATGCTTCAAAAAAATAGTGCGAGATCAACTTCTACATTATGAGAAATCTGATGACAACTTCGTAAGATCACTTTCCCTTCTGTATGCTGGGGGGCTAATTGGTAAGATCAAATATGAACAAGCTAGATCTGCTCTTATGAAATATAATGTCAATGGCAAGAAAACAAAAAAGGGTAAATTGGCAAAACAAAGAATTAAATTTGGTTTTGGTATCTTTATTCTCAAACCACTTCTCTATAGTGCCCTAATTAATAAAATCCAGGAACTTGAGATTGGTGACATAATCATTCTAAGTGACAGCATTTGTGTAGATCTCCATGAAGGCGAGTTCAGAGATTTGGAACAACTACTCCTTGCCCTAAGTAGCTTTTATATTGAAACTGATACCTTTAGGAAGGAAGGTGATAAACTTGTATGGTTTGGTGAGAGGAAATTAAGGTTCATTCAAAGTAGCAATTGGTGGCGATGGTGCACCTTTTGGAAAGTAGGACGAGTCGATGTCTTGGTTGGTAAGTTTTTTAAATGTTGGCTCAAGAGTAGCAAGTCCTAATGATAATTTTTTTATTGTTTGGAGCTAATTGCAAAGAGGATCACAAGGTGGTACACAAATCATGTGGTAAAGGACATGGAGAAAATTGAAAGCAAGTCCTACAGTGTTCTTGATATGCAAATTTGTTTTTCATTTGAGCTTGTACCATCTGATATGAAATTCACAGCATTCCTTAATGGTGAACTCAATAATGCTGCAACATACTTCTCTAGCTTTGCTAATGTTCCCCATTCTGACCTCACCACACTTGGTGGGAAGTTTGGTACATCTTCTAGTTGTAAATGGAAGCCATGGAGGTATGAGGACAGAATTACAGTTGCTAAACAGGTAGCACAATTTAAGAAGGGGTTGTCCAATAAGGTTACAAAGAAGACAAAAAATTCATTGCCAGCAAGAACTCAAGACAATAATTCTTTCCACTCATTGGCAGGTTTTGTGATAAAGCTGTGGTTGAACCTCTGCATCTGAAAAATAATGCAGTTCAGCATTTGCACTCTTTAATTCTTAAAGTTGTTCTTTCAATCAGTTCCTTACCTGCAAACCTAGGCAATCTTTCAGATTTACCTCATTCTTGCCCTATGGTAAAGCATTTGAAGGCAATGGAATGTGAAGTCAAGGCTGGATGGTTAAAGAGACCGCTGACAAAATGGTTGATTGATGACCGGTCAAGGGACATAGATTTCTCTTATAGGTTTACTGGCAAGGATTCAAAATTAATTTTACATGGATTTATGTACTTGGTGAATGCCATTAGGAGATTCCCATGACTTAAAACTGTCTAAAGACTAGCTTAGAGATTGTGTGGCATATTTCTCCACATATAATCTGAGTGAAGAAAATCTTTTAAAACTGCCATCTTTAGCTGATAATTATTTTACTGCTATGGTTTTGTTTGGTGGTAGTGTTTCAGCAACTGTGTGGAATATTGGAAAATTAGTTCCCGTCCACTCAAAATGGGTATTTGAGAAATATGGGACAGACTTAGGAATTAACACTATGCAGGGGAGAGAAGCCAAGCATGTGCAAATAGCAAGTTATGCCAAGCACAGTCTTTATAGACAGCGTTGGTTTCATGTCTTTAGACATGATTACATAAGTAAGGTGTATCATCGAGCAAAAGACACTCTTATACCTCCTCGTGTTGTTAAGGATACACTTCACTATTGTTATTGTGGTTTTGATAAAGAGTACCAGGAAATGTGTTTTTACTGTAGTCATGATTTTATGAGTGAGATAAAGAAGACTGTAGCAGAGCGCAAACCAACCAAGCAATGTTTAAAGTATATGTCATGATGTATAACCATGAAATAATGTAGGTTTTCTGAAATAAATTTTTGTGAAGTTTATTAGTGCAGGTTTAAGACTAGAGGTAAAAGGCCGTTTTACCTTCCATTGATTTTGATGTGTTCCATTGATTATTGTATGGTATATTGTATGCATAAATATACAATTTCAAAAATTGTAGAAGATAAACAATCCCTTGCCTCTAGTCTTACATATTTACCAGTCAGAACTAGGATTTTCATACATTGTACTGTACTGTTTTGAAACTCAATGTACTCTCTGCAAATATGTTTAATAGTTAAAGTGCAGTAAGTAGCAAGAAAGTAATTATAGAAAAATTACATGTAAAATAATTTCTGAGGAAAATACTTTTAAGGCTCTGATTACAGTGAGGCGAGCTGGCTCGTTAACCAGGTTGACTCCGAGTCTGCAGCCTGGCCCAATTACCGGCTGCTCTTGATAATAATATGTTGGTGTGCGCATGGCAGTTGTTACTTTATATGTCATCCCGGTTGCCGTGCTAGCCCAGCAACGTGGGAGATTACATAAGGCAAGCTGTTTCGGCAACAGGCTGGCTTGTTTCCATATAAAAAATCTCATTGTGTTTTTATTTACTGGGCTGGCTAGCTGTTTAGTACCTTTGTAGCAACCGTTTGCAGCTATAGTAATTAAAGGCCCATTTACACGACAAGCATTTTAGGTACAGCACTCTTAAATTTCGGCACGCGGGCCAATTTTTTTTGTCACGGCACTACTGATTTTTGTCGTGTAAACGCAAAATAAGGGTCTGCATACCCTAAAAATTTAGGCGTGCCGAGACAACCTCAAGAGGTAGTCTCGGGCCGCCTAAAAATAAGGCCCGCGACCCAAAACTAATTACGCATGCACATTGGCTTTATCGGCGATTCTTTGAACGAAAATGGCGTCTGGCAACAGAGGAAAAATGTGGACTGACGAAGCGACAAGAACCCTTATAGATTTATGGTCAGAGGAAACAATTCAACTTTCTCTGCAAAATTGTAAAACGTCCAGGGAAACTGGACAAGTTTATAAAGCGTTATTGGTAAGTGTTGTTTCACTGGTTGTTTTACACCTCAACCGGCCAGTGGCAAATAATTTATGGCGATTTGTTTTGAATATTTCGTTTGTTTTCATGCTAAATTACATGACAAAGGACACACAGATTTCACCCAAAAAGAAGTTATTAGTAAAATTAAGAAATTACGTCCGAAATACTAATCCGTCAAAGACCAGAAGAAGAGGAGCGGAAACGGCGCCAACCCCAAAAAAGAATGGAAATTTTTAAAGGAAATTGACAAGTTTTTGAGTAAGAGGCACAACGTTAGCCCACCACTTATCATCGACACGTCAGCTGATCCTAAACCTGGACACACAGATGAGGATTGCTGTAAGTAATTCAAGATGAAACTATTTTTTTGCCCTTGTCCGTTTTATATTTTCATTTTACTACACATGTATTAATTAAGGAATGTACAGTAACGTTTATGGTGGTATCAAAGTGTTTCATATTTGTTTTCTAAAAAGTTCAAATTTCTTTCCATGATATAAACTTAATTATAAAATTATAAATGATATAAACTTGGAAATTATAGATGATTTTCTATAATTTATTATTTTCAAAATTTATAATTTTGCTGTCGTGGCAATAGAAGTGTTCCTAAATTATTGTAGCAATTCATTTCCTAACGTCGAGCAATTCATTTGATAGTTCGTTGAACAAGTTCCTGTTTAGCAATGGCTTTTGAATTTGATTGGCTAAGCAAAAAAAAGAACCAATCAAATTCAAAAGGCAGTGCTGAACAGGAAGTTGTTAAACAAACTATCAAATGAATAGGGCTTATGTGGGTTTATGTCATGCTATTGTTATTCCACCAATCCTTGATTCTATGTTACACATCCTCTTGACATCAAAGCGAGGCTTGGTGGTGATAACAATAGAGTGACATAAACCCGCATAAGGCCTATTGCTCGACGTAAGGAAATGAATTGCTGCAATAATTTAGGAACACTTCTATTGCCACGACAGTAAAAGTGTGGAACATACATGTATGGCTCTGCATGATATTTTTCATTCCCCTTGCCAACTTATTTAATAATTTTATTGGTCAAAATTAACTATATAATCCTATCCTGTTACAAACCGGTCATGAATATTTTATTCTAGAATTTCCATCTGTTGCTAAATACAGTAATCTTTTGATATTTTTAGTGGAGGGGCTCATTCAAAGTTATGGAAATGGTGAAATGACTTTGAAAAAGTGTGAGACATGCGATTATGAACAACCCATTCATACTGATGGGGGTGCAGTGATGGTGTATGCAGAGGCTGATGAGTTTGTTTGTCCAAATTGTACAAATACTAATAGTAAGTAATAATTTTCTGTTTAATGCGCCAGATTTCAATAAATAATTATTATAGGCAATCTGGTCCTTTTACTTATAATGCCAAACAATTAAAGATTTGTCAAAGTAAGACAACAACAATGTTTCATTACAAAACTCCTTTATTTTTGCAGGTATTGTAATGAGTATGACAAAAAAGATGAAAAGCAAGACGAAACTGATGGAAATGACAAGACTAAAGAGAAATCCTTTAGTGTATCAGTGATCAAATCAAAGAAGAAAAAAACTAATATGGAGAAATCTTTACAATCCGTATTTAACCAATTCAAGCAATGTTCTGATGATGACTTTGCACGGTTGGTTTTTGCTTTTGCCACCTTTTTGCTAAAGTTAAGATAAACAATATTCATCATGGTATTTATTGATTGGTGTACATTTGTTTGCTCAGATATAAAGAAATGGAAGAGTTCTTCTTCCAGTACTTCCAATAAAGAACATGCAATGCAGATGCAAAGGATTGCTTTTGAAGGTGAGAGACGAAGGGAGGACAGGCAACATGACATGAATATGCTAAGGTTGATCATGGGACCCCAACCAATGTCTGCACTGCCTGACATTCATCCACAGTTCTTACCTTCAGCAGTCTCGTACGATACCAGTAACTCACATTGCAGTACTATTGAAAGCAACGGTCTTGTTTATCATCAACTGTGAACTATTAAGACTGTTGTAATTCTTTGTTTTTACAGTAGTTGTGTTTGTTGTTACAGTTGCAAAGAAACTACCAACATAATCTGTTGGGATCTAGTATACTTTTGATTAAATCTGTGTATTATATATGTGTGTGTAGATGTGTGTGTGTAGATGTGTGTGTAGATGTATATATATATATATATATGTAGATGTGTATATATATGTAGATGTGTATATATATGTAGATGTGTATATATATATATGTAGATGTATATATATATATGTAGATATATATATATATATATGTAGATATATATATATATATAAAAAGTAGAGTGCTGCATAGACAGTGTTAAGTGTATATAGCAAAGTGAAACGGTGGTAAACTGCCAAGAATTTAGTGACGAGATAGTGACGTTTCGATTGTCTTTTACTCTCCCCGCTATCGATCGTCGTTATTCCCATCACATATCAGCAGCTTGTTCGAGTCATTCCCGTCGTTTGATGCGTATCACTATTAAATCTATGTCCAGTAATTTACAACATACTGATGACGACATCTCGGGATGTAAGTCGTCTCTCTCCCAGGTCTGCCCACCTATTTTGTTTACCGCTATCGTTCAACAAATTCGCATGCTAAATTCCAGACTCTATGTTTTTCTTAAAGACGTTAAGGCGTCCAAATTGGCCAAATTACTGGGTCCTTCCCCAAATCCCTCCCAAAGCACTAGTTCCTCTAACGAAGTCACTCGTCTAGTTTTCACTATTCCCTCTGATTTGTCATTATCTGACCCCGAGAGATCTGTTCTTGCGAAAGGTCTCAAGTTTGTTCCCAACTCCGGGCCCATCGATCTATTTTCAGTTAAAGAGGATACCGAATCTTTCTTCCGCCGCATGCGCCTCAAAGCCTTTTTTCATGATAAGCCCACTTTCAATAGCAATAAGGATATTTTCGAAGAACTCAACCCCAAGAGGTCGTCTTGGTCTCCATCCGAAGGCGATTTTTCTTCCCTTGATCTTTTCGTAAGACAATGCCGCCATGACATTGATAAATTGCACCCTCCGCGCAGAAAACAAGTTCATAACCTCAACAAAGAAGAGCTTCTAGCTTTGAATTCATTACGATGCCGAAATGACGTTGTCATAAAACCTGCGGACAAAGGTGGCGCTGTAGTTGTCTGGAGAGCAGACTTGTATCGACAAGAGGCTCTTCGTCAACTCAGCGACACCATCTTTTATGCTAAGTTGAATTCCGATCCCACTCAATCTCACCAAAAATCCGTCAAAACTACCGTCAAGAATTTCATCCAAGCCGGTGAATTGCCTGCCTCTGCATCTAACCTTATATTAACAACCCCCAGAAAGCCTGTCATATATTTCCTACCTAAAATCCATAAACCTAACAATCCTGGCAGGCCGATTGTTTCCGCTTGTAGTTGCCCCACTGAGCTCGTTTCCAGTTTTCTAGACAACGTTTCAAAGATACTAAACATGCCTTACAAATATTCGACCAGTTACGTTTCAGTAGTTCCGATAAATTTATTTTCACGATGGACGTCAAGTCCTTATACACAGTCATTCCCCATTGTGATGGCCTTGAAGCTCGAAGTTTTTCTTTGATCAGCGCACTAATTTAGAACCCTCCACAACCACGTTACTCCGCTTAGCAGAACTAGTGCTTACCCTTAAAAATTTTTCGTTTGATGGTGAACATTATCAACAAATAAGTGGTGTTGCGATGGGCACCAAAATGGGTCCAAGCTATGCTAACTTATTTGTTGGTTATGTTAAAAAACAGATCTTTGAACAATACACGGGTCCCTTGCCTGATTTTTTCGGCAGATTTATCGATGACTGTTTAGGAACAGCGTCGTGTTCACATGTCCTTTTAGAGCAGTTCATCAACTTTGTTGATGATTTTCATCCTGCTCTGAAGTTCACGTGGGAAATAAGCGAGACCTCTGTGTCGTTCCTTGATATTTTAATTTCGATTAATGGTGATTCGCTGAAAACGTCGGTCTCGTACAAGCCTACTGACTCCCATAGTTTCTATTTATAGTTTCAAGATTCTATTTTCATCCTCTCATCCCAACCACACTAAGCAATCCATCCCCCACTCCCAATTCCCACGCCCCCGCCGCCCATGTAGCGACGACCAAGATTTTCATGCCAAATCAATGGAAATGAGATCTTTTTTTTGTCCAACGTGGTTACCCTACCAACCTTTTAGACCTCGCCATTCAGAAAGCTTTTCTCGTCCCCCGTATAGACGCACTTGAACCATCTTTGGAACGAGTTTCAAACAATAAAATTCCTTTAGTTCTAACATTTCATCCTTCCCATTTTAAAGTTAAAAATATTATTAATCGGAATTTTCACATTTTACAAAATGATCCTGAGACGTCAGCCATTTTCACCGACAACCCTTTAGTATCTTTTCGGCGTAATAAAAACATTCGTGACTCACTAGTACACAGTGCCCCTAAACAAAATGTCAAAATACCTCGGCACCAGCAGGAACATTGCCCTTTTCTCAATCCCACTACAGTTATTACTGCCCCAAAATTCGACCACACAATCCGTCATGCTTTTTCATGGACGTCCACCAACATAATTTATTGCATTTCTTGCGATAAATGCCCTAAAATCTACATCGGTGAAACTGGGCGACGTCTTTCAGACAGGTTTGCTGAACATCTTCGTTCCGTGAGGATCGATGATGGTGACAAACCTGTAGCCCGCCATTTCAACAGCTCCAACCATTTGGTTTCAGACATGAAAGTCTGTGCCATCCTTCCCATCTCCGGTGGCAACGATAACCGCAAGTGGCAAGAGAAGCGTCTCATTTTTAAACTTGGCACCACACATCCTCTTGGTCTTAACGAACGTTTTTCTTTTATTTAATTTCGTAAAAGCTTTTTGTCATTTTATTTTGCTTGGAACTTTTTATTATTAGCTTATGAACTTTTTATTATTAGCTTATGCTCATTCCTTTTCAAGTCTTTGTTTCTATTATTATCGCCTAATCCCCTTGAATATTGGACCTGTCATTTATCCCACCCCCTCAGTCTGCTTATTGATCGACTGTAAAAATAGTAAATGATTTAACTTTTCCCATCTCATTAATTATTAGTTAGTTTATTTCCCATGCATTTGATTGGCTACTTTCCACCTGTGATTCCCTTTTGGCATATATATATAAGCCCTATTTATTTTATTTCATCTCGTCTTACTCTGATGAAGGGCTCCGCTCGAAACGTCAGTATCTCGTCACTAAATTCTTGGCAGTTTACCACCTTTTCACTTTGCAATATATATATATAGATATATATACTGTAGATATATAGATATATATACTGTAGATATATATACTGTAGATATATAATATATAAATTTATATTTGGATGCTAGATATTTTTCAGCAGATAAGATTTTATGTTTAAAGAGTTAGTAAGTTTGGAAATAAATTAAGATTATTGAAACTTTATTTCTTTACTTTTCAATTATAATTTTCATTATAAAATAAGTTGTGGCTTACAAATGCAGTGATTTATATCAGGCTATGAAAACACGGTTGTGACGTCGGAGCCTTATTGTTCAGTCTTATTATTTTTATAAAATAAATCGATAATGTCCACTAAGTGTATTACATAACCTGATACAAACATTCAATCTTGAGAGTTTGGTAGAATTTGAAAGTACATTATACTTAGTTCAAACACTCATTAATAATTCAGGAGGAAAAGACAAAAGAAAATCACTACCGTATCGTGTCTTTAAATGTGATAAAGATTCGTCCTGATTTACATAAACTTTATCTTTGATTTTCTCGGCTTAGACAACATCGATTTTCAAAATTACTACGCCAATGAACTTATCAAATGGGTCGTGTTTGAAGCCGTTTAATAAACTCGCAGCACGTGTTTTATCAGATATAATAATAACAATAATAACAGATATAACAATACGTAAACACTCACAAACACTCAGGCTACAGTATACAAACACAGGTGGTCATTTTCTATTTCTTAAATAGTAAGTTATTAAAGCACTGGCATTTAGGTTTGATCCCTAGTTGTAGCCTTACTGTTTTTGCAACTGGTCAAATGGTCAGGTCTAAAAGCATATACTAATCAACCTAACTGTTCTCTATTGATGTCATCAATATCATATCTCATCCTGGTTACTAAATAATATAACATAACAAAGTTTAGCTTTGTATATTTAAATCATCTGGAAAACCGAGTTATTCCCAAACAAACCAGTTAAAGTGGATGTGACACAAAGTATTCGGCCAGACATTCACAGATGTCAATAGCATCCCTTTCATTTCCTTGATCAAAAGGCACAGCAGGTTCTTCATGACCTTGTTCCAATTCCCAGTGTGGAAGAAATGCATTGTTTTGAACCTCACATATATTATGTAGGATACATGAAGCTGTAACAATACTACAAAGACTAGATGCTTCCATGTCCACTCGTTTTGTGAACTTAATAAATCTCCCCTTCCACCTGCCAAAGGTGTTCTCAACAGAACAGTCATCCTAGCACGACTTAATCGGTAGTTGAATACTCTCTCAATATTTGGGGTGTTTACATTTTCTGGATATGGCTTCATTAACCATGATAGTAGTGGGTATGCTGGATCTCCAATAATGAGTGGATGGATATCAACATCACCTACAGGTACTTGTTTGCCATGACCTTCTGGAAATAATTTGTTGCCATTTGCCCTCTTAAATATGCCAGAATTTGATAACACACGTGCATCATGTACACTACCTGGCCATCCCACAACTATATCTCTGAATAAATAAAAGCAATCGACAACAGCTTGCATGACGATGCTGTGTTGTCCTTTTCGGTTGACATAATCAGTGTGACTCTCGGTGGGTGCTAATAGCGGGATGTGGGTACCATCTATAGCACCAACACACATAGGAAATCCCCATTTTTCTTCATAACATTGGATAAATTGTTGCATATTTTCTCCCTGTGGAAAGTTTATTACATTTGGCAAACGTTTCCTAATAGAGACACACCTCTTTCACAGAAATACATACAAATGCAGTGGAAACTCCGAACAAGTTGGCGATAGTTCTGTACTCCACTGTTGATGCAAGGAAATACAAAGTGACAGCTAGACGACGCCTTGCTGAAATAGCCTTACGCATGACTGTGTCTACACGAGATATGTCTTTGTCGACTTTACTGAGCAGGAATGCAAAGGTGTCTTTAGTCACTCGAAAGTTCTCGTACCACATGTCATCAGTGAAGTGAGTTTCAACCATTTCAAACCAGGCTAATGATCGAGGACGCAGCCATATTTCTCTAGTGCGTGGGCAAGCGCGGATTTAGAAGTTAGTCGCATAAATTAGACACTTCATGAACAACCCTATTGGTTATGCTTTTCTTAAGAATAATTCAGAACAAAAACCTATCCAATAGGATTGTTATTCACAGGTATTTTGAATTGCAAATTCTAAATCTAATGCGCCTGCTTGTAGGTACTCACGTCTTCGCTGTTTCACTTGTCTCAGCCAAAGTGAACGTAACATGTTATCTTTATATTCCACAATTTCAGTTTTCCTTTTCCTTTTCTTCAGAAAATACCAAACGAGTGCGTTTCGTCTGTAGTCATAACTAGCGGCTAAAGAGAGGAATCCAGTCCGGGGGTTAGGATTAGAAAACTAATTAGGCGGGGGGTTAGGGTTAGAAAACTAATTGGGCGATGGGTTACGATTAGAAAACTAGTTACAGGTAGGTGGGGGGGGGGGGGGGGTTAGGGTTAGGATCTTTGTTGTTTTGGGGATTGTGTACAATGGATATGCCGGACTGGATTCCTCTCTTTAGCCACACGTGTAGTCATACGCTGCCGCCATTTTCTGGTTTCGTTGGCAAATGGCAAAGCCCAATCATTATTTCAACACGACGTACCTTTATTTTGCTGTTTAAAACCGCAGACAAAAGACGAACAGGCTCAATACGCAAGAGTGCCGTTATACGTTTTGGAGTGCCAAAAGAAAATTTTAAGAACAAATATTACATCGTGTAAACGCAACAGGAGTGCCAAAAAAATGGGGCCGCGTGCCAAATTTCAAGGGTGCCGTACCAAAAACTGTTGTCGTGTAAATGGGCCTTTTATATACACAATGCAGGTTATTTAGTTAGATTGTTTAACGATATATGTATGTGAAGTAAATTCAGTTTCACTTCAGACTGTGGAATATTCATGGAAGTAATGACAGTACTATCATAAACGTGCAGATCACTAATTTTACTTGTAAGCTGTAACTCGTTCAGTCGTTCTATTTAAGGCCAATTTAGGTACAGGTTCAATGCCCAGCCACGGTAGAGTAGAGCTTTCTCTACTTGCTCGGCATGATTCGGGCCCTTTCTCGATATATGAGCAACCGAAATGTAAAATTATTATAGCATCAACCCAAGTCAGTTTTAGGGTAATAGGATTTGGGTTAGGATTAGGTATTTGGTCTTAAAATTATACCCCCACCCCTCTGAAATTTCAGGCATTAACCATAGTGTTTTAATGATGCAAATATTATGCAAACAAAGTGTTTTTCTGACTTGAACTACAGTAAAAAAATTAAGCGGCACTGTATTGAGCGGACACTCTGTATTAAGTGGACACTCTGTATTAAGCGGACAGTTCCCAAAGTCCCAAATTGAATCCTAAATAATTGCTTGTTTCGCTCAGTCATAGTTGAATTGCGAGATGTATTGTTTTAATATACAGAATAAATTTCATATTTTTGCACTGCAGCCACTGGAATGAACTTTTCTTTGAGACCGTGTTTGGCATTCCGGAGACTGGGTACCAGTTCCTCCATTAAACATACACCTCTATTTAGCAGACACTAAATAAATCCCCAATGGTGTCTGCTTAATACAGGTTTAACTGTACATGTATCTGCAAAATTACATCTAATTGTTACACAGGCAATGTTTCTCCAAAAATATGTCCAAAGAAAATTGTGCTCATTAAAATTTGTCAGTTGTTTGCTGTACAAGGTGAAGAAATATGTTAATGCTCAGTTTTCTGAGCATTTAAAACATGTAACACAGCTTGTATAGCAAACAACTGACAAATTTTAACAACACCAAGCTGCAACTCCTCAAACAACAAAGAAATTTACTGTACCAATGTGAACTTGTAGTCCAACAAGTACTTGTGGATCATTCCTAGGTATAAATATCTTACATGTAAATCACCTTGTTCTTAACATATGAGTTCTAGTGGCTCAAATATGGTTAAACGGCTGGTTAGCAATCACAAGGTTTTTGCTTCTTACTAAAAATGTGTCTTTGTTGTTCATAGATGGACATTGATGAAATCTTTGCTGCTGCAACCAAAGAAATTGAGAACAGTGATTACCCAGGACTATCTGATACAGAAGAATTAAAAGCATGTGTGTTTGATTTGTTGCCTCTTCAACAACAACAAGATATAGAATCATTGACTGTGCAAGGGACCCTCAGTAAATTCAAGGCTACATTTTGCTGTGCTCTACCAGAAGACAACTTGGATGAATTCATAGCAGCATACAATAAGAAAACAAATGAGACTTTAAAGCTAGCTGTTTCCAAAAACCTCACAGCTAAAAGTGGTTATGAAGTCAATAAAACATTCCGCTGTCACCACAATACACGGTATGATGGGACAAAAGATTCGGTTAGAATACTCGAAGAAAAACCAGCAAAAAGGTTCAAAAACACAAGCTGAGTGATGTTGCCCATCCTTTTTCAGTCACACTAGAATGGAACCATAACCATCCAGTAAATTATTTGCAAGCATGGAATTTTAAAGAAGAAGGTTGAAGAAGTAAACTCAATGTATGAGAGAGGCCTCACTCCTGCTTTGGTATACAGGGAGTACATGAGTGGTTTAAAGTGCCCTACAGCATTAAGTTAGTTGACTGCACAGATGCAGACTAAGTTGATTTTTGGCCATCACTCACATTTTTTGAAGATTAATCATTCATTATGTGTAATGTGGTAAATTGTCCCACACCCAGTCTCATATATGTTAAAAACATGTATGTTCATACTGCAATAATTAAGTCCATTTGAATTAGCAGAAAATTGTCCATGATTGGATTTTGATTTTACTTTTTCCTTATTGACTGGGACAACGCCCCCTCCACTATGTACTGTATGCCCTCGTTGATGGCCTAAAATTAATTTAATTATACTGTATATTTAATTCTATATAAATTATACATGTTCACTAAAAAATGTCTTTGTACCTTGAGTTTCTTGCTCATTGGCAATTTAAGAGTAGTAATAAGAACATTTTCACTTCAATACCTTTTTAATTTGCTCTGCCACCATACCAAAGGTACATGTATTGAGCACCTTACATCCAGATGTCAACAGTGACTTAAAGCTTGAGATTGTCATTATAGTGACATTCAAACAGTTTTTATTGGAATTAAGAGGCATGAAAAAGAGATAAGAAAATATCATATTCAATTTAATACATGAAAATAATGTAAAATAGTAATAAATACATCACAATTTTAAGCATATACAGTTTCAGTATGTTTTCTATGTAAGAGTCTAAAGTGATGTTTATACCAAAGGATGATTTTTTATCATGTGTCTTGTCAGGTTTGTTTTGATGGTGAACAGTTGGCTGCATTTGCTGCATTGGAATGCTTTTACTGAGTTGTGTGTTGCTTTGTGTCTGTCTAAAGCCTGCTTTGTATTAAAGCATTTGCTACAGCTTTGACATTTGTATATTTCTTTGTGTATATTTTCATGTAGCCATAATTTAAGATGATTACTGAATATTGCACCACATGACATACATACAGATTCACCACAGTTTTGTTGATGGTATCTTTTGTCTGCTAGCCAACTAAAAACTTTGGCACTTTTCACATGTTGGTGGTGTTGGCTCTGTGCTAATCTATTCCAGTCCTTCAAAATTAAAAAGAATGTGCAGTTATAATTATATAAGAAAAAGTAGAATATAGACAAAGAAATACTATAGTCAGGCTGATAGGTTTCAAATATGAATAAGTACTTACAATTCCTTTCATACTCCAGCATTGCAGTGTTCTTCGAACTCCTCTACGCTACTTCCAGTAGAAAATTGCTTTCTTCTTGTGCTCATGTGTCCGACTTCTTTCCCTCGATAACTTTTTGGTGAATTGATCATTTGCCAATTGCAAATTCTTTCTGGACTTCTCTCGCAACTTCGTGCTTAAAGGGGAACTCCACTCCCGAGACAAGTTAGGTTTATATAAAAGATCTTACGTTTATTAGGTTGTTCCTGAAGTATCTCTGTCTAAATATTTATATTGAAGGAGAAATAGCTCGTCAAAGTTCGACGCCATGTTGTTCTTTTCCGTGCAGACGCGGATTTGTCAGCGACCTCACTTTGTGACGTCAGTGCGTGCTTCTGAGATGTTATTGTTTTTGCAAGCGAAGTGTTTTGTATAGTATTCATCATGTCGAGTGACGATTCATCGGTTTGGAGCGCTATTTCTAGTTCATCAGATCAGAGTTTCGATGAAATTCACGGGAACATTTTACAAGAAGGTGTTATCCTTGGCTATCAGCTCGAGCCTAGACGTGAAACTAGTAGCAGTGAATCAGAATCTGCCGCAGACGAGATGTTGATCGACGAGGAACAGCCGACTGTTCGCCTAGATAATCTTGACTGGTACGTAATATATAGTTTATATTTGTGAATTCTTGTTATTGAATTGTAGCATATTTAAGAAAACAGTTTTTCATCGTTACTTCGTTAGGTGTATAACATGTCAAATGATGGACAGGGAGGAAGAGTGTCTTTGTTGTCATGAAGTTGAACAAACAGTCAATAAAAACGACGAGGTGTTTGAATGCGTGCAGCCAGCAGAAAGATATCAGTGCATTACCGATAACCCAGGCTTTCGTACAGTCTGTCTAGATATATGGGTATTACAGGCGGCCTGGCTACAATACAAACAGCAGTACGGAAATACTGCATACGAAGGGCCTGAACATAAAATGTATAGGCATACAGCATACCGCCAGTTGGTGCGATGGTGTTGGGGAATTCTGGGGAAAGAAATACGTGTTGTTCTTCCATCTTGTGCTGTAAGTTGCATCCGAGCACACTTTCCACCACCAGGCGATGAAGACGACTTTGCGTTTGTTGGTTTCCACTTTCCTGATGAATGATCTTACTGTTGTAGCACTTAAGGAATGTGAGGTATTTTATGAATATTTTTCTATTCAAAACATGCAAGCTAGCTTGCTATTCAGTACTATTTTTGTTCATTCTTGTTAAGCGTTCCTCAATAACAATCTGCTTTGAAGGTCTGGGGGTTGGGGCAATACATTTAGCTTGAGGAGTTGGCTTGTATTGAAATTTCTTCCCTTTCTTACACAATATTACATCATTCATCATAATTTCCACATGGTTGTTTGATTTTGGGGTTTTGATTTCCTTGGCCACCCAGTTCTTTCTTTGCTTAGTGCAGACAACCTTGTACCGCTTCTCTCCTTTGTTGATTCCCTGTGTGACCTCGGCCTGGCTTCTGTCTACATTGGCATTGTGGTCCAAGATCTGGCTACATTGGCATTGTGCTCCAAGATATCTTGGACCACAATGCCAATGTAGACAGAAGCCAGGCCGAGGTCACACAGGGAATCAACAAAGGAGAGAAGCGGTACAAGGTTGTCTGCACTAAGCAAAGAAAGAACTGGGTGGCCAAGGAAATCAAAACCCCAAAATCAAACAACCATGTGGAAATTATGATGAATGATGTAATATTGTGTAAGAAAGGGAAGAAATTTCAATACAAGCCAACTCCTCAAGCTAAATGTATTGCCCCAACCCCCAGACCTTCAAAGCAGATTGTTATTGAGGAACGCTTAACAAGAATGAACAAAAATAGTACTGAATAGCAAGCTTGCTAGCATGTTTTGAATAGAAAAATATTCATAAAATACCTCACATTCCTTAAGTGCTACAGCAGTAAGATCATTCATCAGGAAAGTGGAAACCAACAAACGCAAAGTCGTCTTCATCGCCTGGTGGTGGAAAGTGTGCTCGGATGCAACTCACAGCACAAGATGGAAGAACAACACGTATTTCTTTCCCCAGAACTCCCCAACACCATCGCACCAACTGGCGGTATGCTGTATGCCTATACATTTTATGTTCAGGCCCTTCGTATGCAGTATTTACGTACTGCTGTTTGTATTGTAGCCAGGCCGCCTGTAATACCCATATATCTAGACAGACTTTACGAAAGCCTGGGTTATCGGTAATGCACTGATATCTTTCTGCTGGCTGCACGCATTCAAACACCTCGTCCGTCGTCGTTTTTATTGACTGTTTGTTCAACTTCATGACAGCAAAGACACTCTTCCTCCCTGTCCATCATTTGACAATGTTCGCATATACACCTAACGAAGTAACGATGAAAAACTGTTTTCTTAAATATGCTACAATTCAATAACAAGAATTCACAAATATAAACTATATATTACGTACCAGTCAAGATTATCTAGGCGAACAGTCGGCTGTTCCTCGTCGATCAACATCTCGTCTGCGGCAGATTCTGATTCACTGCTACTAGTTTCACGTCTAGGCTCGAACTGATAGCCAAGGATAACACCTTGTAAAATGTTCCTGTGAATTTCATCGAAACTCTGATCTGATGAACTAGAAATAGCGCTCCAAACCGATGAATCGTCACTCGACATGATGAATACTATACAAAACACTTCGCTTGCAAAAACAATAACATCTCAGAAGCACGCACTGACGTCACAAAGTGAGGGCGCTGACAAATCCGCGTCTGCACGGAAAAGAACAACATGGCGTCGAAATTTACAAAAATCGCGAACTTTGGCGAGCTATTTCTCCTTCAATATAAATATTTAGACAGAGATACTTCAGGAACAACCTAATAAAGGTAAGATCTTTTACACAAACGTAACTTGTCTCGGGAGTGGAGTTCCCCTTTAAAGTCTTCGTTGACATCTTCCGTTCTTCTTGTCGTTTTCTTTTCATTCTTCTGCTCCTTTTGCGCCGTATTTCTTCGATATTGTTGGGTCTCGACAGGCGTGCTTTCTTCGCCAATGGTATTGCTGGTTGATCTCCGCGTTCTCGCTGCAGTTCACCAGAGGCAATTGTGCCACTCGCCATGTCAAATACCAAACTAAAATGCGCCATTTCAACCAGTTCTACAGCGAGGACATTGAAAACGTGAAAGGAGCATCGTGAATACTTGTGCGATTGCTAAACCACTTGCATAAACCAATTTCGCTTTTATATTATATTACTTCCCGTTTTTATATGGCGGATGTTTCCCTGAGCGACCGGTATGTCTTACTGCTGAACGATGTTGTGAAGGAGAACAAGGCACCGGGTGAGAAAATAATACAGACAAGTGAGTCTGATCAAGGGGTTCTGTGAGACTTGCCAAACAAGGTTGAAAGCCTGGCTGCCAAGGTGTCGTCGATATCGGAGCAGAGGAGACGAGTTCGGCAAACTGGTGGTGGAAGAGTCCATGTGCCAAAGATGTGCAGTGTAAGTTAAAACGGTTATTTCGTTCAATGTGTTTACAGGCCAAAAATAGCAAAATCAGACAGACGTTCAGTCTGTGATCGATCCAACTGTATGTTCCTACTTTGAATGATCCGACGATTTCATACCAACTTGGATCTATATCTCATATCACACTCGTTTAGATCGACCTCAGTTCGTATTAGAGTGTTCACATTCAGATCGCTTTTGAAATAGATCGATCTCAGGCTTTTTCTGTAGTGGTTTATTTAATACATATTGCACGAACTGTCATATAGTAGTTAAAACTATGCCATTTGAATGCTTTTAGAATGATGTCTGCCGAAAAATAAAGGTGCTGGCACAATCAGGTGAACAATTTCATCTTCGAGTAAATGAAAGATAATTACAAAAAAAATATGAAAATGGTTCCGTATATGCTTCATCAAGAATTAGTATTTTTTAATAATTTATAACAGTTACTTATTTTGTTCATGTGAATCCAGCTTTGCTGAGGGAGCTATAAATGCCAGGTTAAGGATCCCATCACCTTAGTTTTAAACCTGTAGTCTGTATTATTCAGTTCAATACATATGGCCAGCCCACACAATGTGCCATTATTTCTCTAGTTGTAATTTATAGCCATACTCTGTCATGTGATACTGGGCTGAAAATGAATTAATTGAACCTAATAACATCATGGTCGGAGAGGGAGCAAGCAATTGTCTTCTGGACGATTCTTTTTAGTATCTGTGAGAGATGCCTATACATGTACATCATAGAACTGCATGCTAACCCCAATACACAACTTAGATCCTAATGCCCTGTCCAATGGGTTTTCTAACCCTAACCCCCATGATACAAGAAAGCTAAGTAAAAATCCTATTACTGACCTTAATACTAATAAAAGGATCATACAAAAGACGATTGCTTGCCGCTGACAAATGGTGTTCTTACGCTCCCTCTCCCATGGTGTAACGTTTTCGAACAACAAAGCCTGATTTCCATTTTTGTCAGTGGCAGTTGCTGGGATAGACTAAATCCAAGAATTGGAAAAATAATATTTGAACTATTGTCTTCATTTTTTTCTCAGTACTGAATCACTGTAATATATATATATAATATATAGATACAAATGTATATAGATATATAGAGATATAAATATATAGAGATATAAAGATATAAATACCTAACTAACCGTAATCAAGTAACCTCCATTGGTAATGAACTTTCCAGCCCCAAACCAGTTTCGGTCGGTGTGCCTCAGGGCAGCATACTGGGCCCTCTACTCTTCCTCATCTATGTCAATGACTTACCACGATGCCTTAAACGCTGTAAAACAATACTATACGCTGACGATACTCTGATCTACTACTCTTCAAAATCATCCAGTGAAATTGAATCCAACCTGAATAGTGACTTAGAAGCTGTTGCTCACTGGCTTAGATGCAACCTACTCACCCTCAATTGTTTAAAATCGAAATCTCTATTGTTTGGAAGCCGACATCGCCTCAAGTCTTTCAATACAATTTCAATAACTATCAACGAAGGCCCTCTTGACCGAGTAACTTCATTCAAATATTTAGGAGTAACTTTAAACGAGGATCTCACTTGGAATGATCATGTTCAAAACCTGACGTCCAAGATAAAGCAGCGCCTTGCTATCTTAAGAAGAGTAAAACACTTATTACCATCTGATGCCCGCCTTACTTTATTTAACGCACTTGTCCTCCCTCTATTTGATTATGCAGATGTTATATGGGGTGATAAGAACAATATAACTCTGATGAACGCTCTACAAGTTCAGCAAAACAAGGCAGCCAAGTTAATACTAAACAAACCCATGCGCTCTTCTGCGACCCAAGCCTTGGAGACCTTAAACTGGAAACGTCTGGATGGTCGACGTCATGAACATCGCTGTACCTTTATTTTTAAATGTCTAAACAACGTTTTTGATTCAAACTTTGAAATACTGCCAAATAGTAATTTCCACCAATATCATACTAGGAACAAGGCCAAACTCCATTTGCCAAGAGCTAAGACAAACTGGGCAAAACATAAATTAATTTACCACGCTCTGAACGATTATAATAATTTAAATTCAGACCTTTCTAATACTAAGTCACTCTCACTGTTCAAACTTAAATTAGGTAAATTATCCTCTTAATTACTAATATGTAATCATATCTATATCTTATTATCTTTTATTCACTTATTTCATTTATGTCACACAGGGCCCCATTGAAAAACACTTCGGTGACATGGGCTCCCTGTTTAAATATTATTATTATTATTATATAGATACAGATATAAATCGGTAGATACGGTAGGTAGGTAAATCTGAGTAACAACAATATTTAAGTTTTATATCTCTCTCTTATATATATTTGACAGTACTCTAATATTGTTTTTTGAAATTAGGAAGGCATCTATCCAGCTTAACTGCAAAGGATTGGGGAGATGCAAGAAAATCAAAGGTGGCAGAAGTTATGAGACTTGACTACATGTCAAGTGAGGAGAGCGAAATAGAGGATGGTGAAACAAAAATATATGTGGTAAGACCACTATCCTGGGAGAGTGCTGAACTGAAAAAGAGGAAAAATCCTTGGACAGTCACCACACAGATTATCTTCCAGCCTTGGTGAAGCAAAGAGTGATGCCAAGAAGACAGGGTGGCCAGTCGTCGACTCGCCCAAAGTCCCTGGCGGGACGACAATTATCAATTTGTTTAAAATTTGCTAAAATATTGTGGTGTCCTTCTTATGTAGGATACCCACAGTCGAGAAAGTGCTAGTTATTTATTAATAGTGCAGTAACGTGGTATAATGGACATATAGAAACAGCAGCTGATGATACATACTATAGCATGTGTGGCAAGAGTTGCTGAAATTCCTTGGGTTTAACCAAGTTACACATTTTTGGATTTTTTCATAAACCCCTAATTTGGCCATGCCAAAATTCATATGAATGTACATGTATAAAAGTCATGTACAGTAATTCACAAATAGATTAGTATTATACATATACAAACATATACACACACATACACACATCCCCTATCAAGCCCCTCCCTCAACTTAGTCCTTATAATAAACCCCCTCTATAGCCCCCTCATAACTGTACATTTAGCAATGTGTGTTTAAATAATTAAATATTATAAACTCCAGCAGAGTTTGTTTTTAGAAACTTTGAAAAATTAAATAGGCCTCCCCATCTTCATGGCCTAAATGAGTCATACATACTGTAATTTCTTGATTTTCTTAAGCCTCCTGCTCTTTTAAACACGGAGCGATCACATAAAAGGCTGAGATGCCCACACGACTAATATTACTTCCACACTTTGACTGAAGAGTGGAAGGCTTGTTTTAATATTAAATTGGACTTGCCCCTTGTTTAAACATCGAATTTGTCATATAAATGTAATACATCATTACTCTTTCAATAAGGCGGAAAAAGACTGGAAAATATGGGATAACACACAGCAAAACACAATTACAAAAACATCCCGTAATATACCGTATAGGCTAAGCTTTCGAACTCTATGAGTCTATGGACACAGACCATGTATGAGAATATAGTGGTCTTTGTGTTATATTTTCTAAAATGTTATTTGAAAATGGAAACATGTTTTAGACGAATGTCCATACGTGCGGAAAAATGTCAATTACACCAGAAGCAAAAAACAGTTTGGTGACGAAAGATTTTGGAAACAATCTTTATTTATATAAATAACCATAGACCATCAACAAGACTGTTGGGTAAGTTAAAAACAAGCAGTAAAAGACCTCGTGAACTTTACCACATGCAACGAAATGCAGCCAGAAAAGTCGATCATGAATATTCAACTTCCAGTCATTTAGTTTAGGTAATATTTTCATCAAGAATCAGTTTAGGTATAAATTATTGCAAAAACTTAGCGAACAATAATTGAAATAGAAATCACAGGGAGCAACAAAAAAGAGATGTATTCAATTCCCCCAAAAAACTAGGTTCACCGTTGTTGTTGAATGCAGATTATCACGATATATGTATCCTTCGCTTTTTTTTCCATATATCCACACTTGTAATTGTAAGACCGTTTTAACACAAATAATATTCTAAACATTATTTCCCAACAACGAATTGACGAGACAAACAACTTTGTTTTTGCACGATGCTAGACAGTGAAAATAGGGAACCCAGCAAATGATGTCTGGTGAAAAGCCAGACAAATACTGTTTAAGTTCTAAATTTTTATTGTATTGACTTGCAAAAAGGCTTTATGTTTTGGCCATATATAATAAAGACACTAGTGCTTTTTAATTCATATAGATAATTGAGGGTGAACAAATTCTGAATGAAGGATAATCCATGCAGTTCGTTGCCGACTTGGCAGTTGCCATTTCAAATTGTTGTGCGTAAGCAGGCGGACGTCTCCCTTTTATGCAATCGCTCCGTGTTTAAACCCCCTCTCTCTATTAAGCCCCCCTCAAACAAGTTTGAAAAATATAATCCCCTTAATAGAGAAATTACGGTAAATGCACTAGAAATCAGTTGAATAGAATGAGTCTTCATTATTATGCTCTGGATACACTGTTGGTGATGGGTTATTGTTTGTCTCACGATTGTTTCTGTTGGTCTCATGGCTTTAATCCCTGTAAACGACTTACAGAAGCATCTCTCTAACTTCATGTTTATCGAAAGTTGCAGAGGAATGCGTTGTAGTTGAATATGTGAAGCCGGCGGTTCTCAAGATTCTTGATCCAAATCAATACGGCGCGGTTCCAAAGTCCTCTACTACTCAGGCTTTAATACACATGGTTCATATTTGGGCCAAGGAGACAGATGGAAACGGTGCAACGGCAAGGGTTATCATTTTCGATTGTCGAAAAGCATTTGATTTGATAGACCATTCAATTCTCCTAGATAAACTTTGTAAACTGGACTTGCCAAACGCCATTATCAACTGGATCATTGACTTTCTGTCTGACCGCTCTCAGTGAATCAAGCTTTCTAACGGGTGTTTTTCCTTAGTGGGGCTCAAAGCCATCAGGGGTGCCCCAGGGAACAAAACTGGGACCTTGGTTATTTCTCATTTTGATTAATTACTTGGAGATTAGCACTTTAAATGGCCATCTATGGAAATATGTTGACGACACAACAACATCTGAGATCGTTCCCAAAGGCAAAGAAAGCACTGCACTTATAGCCAACCGTGTTGCACACTACATGTGTCAGATCTATCTTAACTTATGTGGTACCTGTCTTTAACTACGCTCTGCCAGCGTTTCTGAAACTCGAACTGCAATGCATTCAGAAACGAGCTTTTCCTATTATTTGTCCTAGTGTGGCATACAATGATGCTCTGGGTCTCCTTGGAATCCGACGATTGCAAGCTATAACGAATCCATCTGTGAAAAGGTTTTTGATTCCATTGTAAAAGACAATGACAATCGCCTGAAAAAGCTTCTCCCTGCATATTCTCTAAGACGCAACAGATCCTTCTCCATACCAAAGTGGAAGACAGAACGTTTTAAGAAAACATTTATCATTACATCAAGCCTTAAAAGAAATGTGAAACAATAGAGACTTATAGTATAGTGTATTTTATAGTATTTTATCCATGTATATATATATATGTCCAAATTTATATTTTTATATCTCATAATTAACGAATATGTAATTCAGCCTTTTGGGCTGCATTTGTTTTGTATTAAACTATCCATCTATCTAATCCTAGGGGTAAACCAACACTTCCATCACTGTCAGTATCACTGCATAGCTCATCATCCACCTTTGCACTGTTAGACATAGGAAAAAGTGGGCACAAGTACAGTCTTAGCCTACCTTTTTCCAAGCCCTTGCTTATACTTGACCAGCGTAAAAAGTTCGAAAGAATCTGGGATGGTTTGAGCGGATTGCCCATCTGGTATGCGCGTTCACAGTCGACGTTTTCTCAGCGCCGATGCCAATAGGGTATCGTAGTCGACCTCTTTCGCGATCTTCAGTGGCAAGCTTTTACCTCTTAAGGGGATCCCCACCGCTTCCTCGTTCAATTCCATAATCTTGCTTATTCGTGATGTCCGCAACACGCGCCTTCATCGACGGTCTAAAATTCGAGGCCCTCTTGATTTTTCTTGCTCAAATTCTTTAAATGACGATTTGGCCGGCTGTTTTTTACTCTTTACTCTGATTCGAGGATGATGCTGCATTCCTTTTCTTTCCTTTTCTGCAAGACGGGTAAAACTTGAAGCTTATTTGCATACACCACGTACCACAACTTGACCAAAACATGGCTGCCAGACATTTATGTGTTTTAACATTTATTTCTGCGTTTCGAAAATATTTAAGTTTTGAATATATTTGTGCGTTTTTAAATATATTTGTACGTTTCAAAATATATTTGTGCGCTGCACTTCTGGGCTTCCGTATTAATTTATAATAATAATAATAATATTTATTTATTTATATAGCGCCTATCCAGGTCTGCTCTAGGCGCTTTACAGAAACTCAAAAACTAATTAAAGACAGACTTAAATAGATGTTTTGATTTTGGATTTAAAAATAAAAAAGACTTGGGAAAGATCTGATGCTTCTAGGTAAAGTGTTCCAGAGTTTAGGAGCGGCAACAGAGAAGGATAGATGGCCATAAGAGAGTAGATTAAAATTGACACGGTTGAGAAGAATTTCGGATGAAGAGCGGAGAGTTTTTCGTGGAATATAGCGTGTAATCAGGTCTGAGATTTGAATGTAAGAATGAGGATTTTAAACTTGATACGTTCTGCAACTGGTAGCCAATGAAGATCCATAAAGATAGGAGTAATGTGATCACGTTTGCACGAAAAAGTGATAAGACGGGGGCAGCAGCATGTTGTACAGATTGGAGTTTTTTTATAAGATTTTTTGGAAGGCCGTATAGGAGAGAATTGCTGTGACGAATGCATGGATTAAGGTTTTGGTGGTCTTTATAGATAGGAATTTTCTTATGCGAGCGATATTACGAAGATGGTAGAAGGCAGTTTTACAAACAGAGTTTACATGGGCATACATGGACATAGTGTTAAAAAAAAAATAACGCCAATACTTCTCGTGGAATTAGATGGTTGAATGAGGTCTGGTCCAAATCGGAGTGGAGTAAAGGTCTTTTGGGGGCTATGCTTGGAATAGAAGTAGAGTAATTCAGTTTTTTCTTTATTTAATTTGAGTTTGTTCAAAGTCATCCAATTGTTAATATCTGATAAACAATTCTCAATGTTCATCATAGTGCGTTTGAGGTAAAGATCGTCATTGCAAGAGAAGGATACGTAGAGTTGGGTGTCGTCGGCATACAAATGAAACAGCATGTTATGGCGTCGTAAGATGTCACCAATTGGTGAGGTATACAAAAGATATAGGATTGGTCTAAGAACAGATCCTTGAGGAACACCACATTTTAAATCAAAAATTTCAGATCTTTTACCATCAATAGAAACAAACTGTGTTCGGTTAGAAAGGTAAGACCTGAACCACTTAAGTGCATTACCACGGATACCAAATTTGGATCTTAGACATTCAAAGAAAAGGGTTATACAGTGGAAAGGGTGTAGTGTCTCTTGTGGTTCTTATCTACTTTTTGTCCCAGTTGCAGTGAAGGATTGCAAACCAATAACACGGCTACATGTCAATGCCAGTTGAATCTGAGTAAAAAAATCCACAGAAACGGGATCTTTGGATCTACACAAGGTGACAAAACGTTGTGATCCCAGTAACCAACGGAAAAGCCCTTTGCCTCTCGAAAATCAGAAGAGAGACTGTCGCATTTTGCAAGGCCGCAAAGTCAGTTGAAGGCAAGTCAGTTGTGGGGTTATCTGTTTATTACTGTGCTGCGTTAGAGTCTGTCACTGGTGATCCAGCTCCTTCAATAGCATTTGTACATGATGAAGAGAATTTCACCCCTTCTTCCCAAACGTGTGGAAATGTTTTGTATTTGTATTTCAATGAAGTAACATTACATAATAGACCATCAGCTAGGTCTGGCATTTTGAGTCCCAGTACTCATTCGGGGGACCGGCTGAAATTGATATAAATGTCTTCTGTAGGTTTCAAGGATCATGTTACAGTATGATGGACATGTACAACCAGTAGCTTTCTCCCTCTACAGCAATGGTTTATCAACTGCCTTTTGGGCTGGCGGCCATCTTGGAATTCAGAATGGCGGCCAGTTGATAAACATATTTCCACATTAAAACTTCAAATGCACCTGTGAACAGATGGTTTTAGATACTAAATCGCCATATCCTTTATAGGTAATTAGACACATTGCAGCATGTACATGTAGTAGCAATATTATATGTTTGTAGTTACTAAGTTTGTTATAATACGATAAAAATACAATGTAATGTATGTTTCCATGACCATAACTAAAGGAAATTATTAGAAATACTCGATGAAATAATTTATTTCTACTCTGCAATTAATTTCCATCTCCACAATTGCATAACAGTGAATAATGTAAGAATTTAGTCATATTTTTACTGAGGTGGAACTAAGGTAGAATGAATTAATAAGATATAATAAAAAATTGCACAATTGCTATCACAACAAATATTAGTATTGCAACGCAAAGGAAATGGATTTGCAACCCAATTTATCACCCCCGCACTAGCATAAAAAGCAGTATATGTCTTCATCTCATGTCATGTCAAGTAAAGCAAAGTATCACAGATCTTGTCCCAGAGATTTTGTTCGAATAATGTATAAACAACGAAAACCTGTGCTAGATTCGTGCGGTGAAGAGAACGATAGAGAATACAGAATAGAGAATATGGCTTTTGAAAAGGTTTTGATTTCTGTGAAGAACTCATATCCGCACGAAAAGTAATAGTTTACGAAAATCAGATGCGTTATGACAGATGAAATATATAGACAATTGGTTGAACTTTCTCTTATTCTTCTAGGAAAAATTTAAGCACAAGGTATCTACCACATTTAGTGAGTTGCTATTCGTAAGCGTGAGCATTCAGTGTTAGTATACCCATGTACCCTGGAAATTAACTCGCTTGTTCTAGAAAACTTCCTGCTTAGAAGAGAACGTGATATATTATCCTCAGTTGGTGGTGAAGACGAGACTGATAAAAGCAGCCAAGATTATCCGTAGAGATATTCTGGAAAATGCATGCCAATAGCCACCAGCAGCCTGACTTAGAACCAGACAAAGTTTCCCTGTATATGGCTTGTCAGGCAACATGAACGAATCAGAGAGTTCCAAGGTAATAATTTTGAAGAACTCGTATGCTCAATATATAGTGTATGGAGTGTCTAGGGGTACCATAAGAACACCCAAGAGTGTAAGATAAGATAAATTTAATATTTAAACAGAGAGCTCGTTCACCCAAAGGTGATTTTCAATGAGGCCCTATATTCAGTGTTCTCCTACCATCAGTAAAAAAAGTCATTGTGCAATAATACTGAAGTTGTAAAGGTTTTGCTGTGCAAGCTGTGGTAAGTTGTCAAAACTCAGAAAAACTCCGAGCTCCAGACAGGACTCGAACCCGCACAACCTTCTGAATGTAGCCAGATGCTCTAACCATTGAGCCACTAGAACTCAGATGGCAGAGCAAGGTTAAATACGGTATTTAAACCTGGGACGAGTCTTGCCGTGTTCACAAATACTTGTTGGACTACAAGTCGTGTTGTAACAGTCAATTTCCAGCCAAATGTTGTTAGCTAAGTTAGGTAGTTGCAGCTTGATGCTTGTAAAGTTGTAAATGTTTTGCTGCGCAAGTTGTGTTAAGAACAGGACTCGAATCCGCAACCTTCTGAATGCTAGCCAGACGCTCTAACCATTGAGCGACTGAGCCGCAGGTTTAAAAACCGTATTTAACCTTGCTCTGCCATCTAGGTTCTAGTGGCTCAATGGTTATAGCGTCTCAATGGTTATAGCGTCTGGCTAGCATTCAGAAGGTTGCGGTTCGAGTCCTGTCTGGAGCTCAGTGTTTTTTGAAAACTTGCCACAGCTTCCAAATCGGAGTGGAGTAAAGGTCTTTTGGGGGCTATGCTTGGAATAGAAGTAGAGTAATTCAGTTTTTTCCTTATTTAATTTGAGTTTGTTCAAAGTCATCCAATTGTTAATATCTGATAAACAATTCTCAATGTTCATCATAGTGCGTTTGAGGTAAAGATCGTCATTGCAAGAGAAGGTTACGTAGAGTTGGGTGTCGTCGGCATATAAATGAAACAGCATGTGTTTGCGAGAACAAATACAGCTAAAACTTTATACAAATGACGATAATATTTCACTTCTAAATTCCCTTACAAAAAAATCCAATAGGAATTCCTTTAGGAATAAGGAATTCCTTTAGGAATTCCTATTAGATTTTGGCCCAAATCCTATAGGATCCTATAGGAATTCCTATAGGATTTGAAATTTCCTTTTGGAATTCCTATAGGAAATCCTATAGGAAATTTATTCCTATTAGATTTTGGCCCAATTCCTATAGGAAATGCAAATTTCCTATAGGAATTCCTATAGGATCCTATAGGATTTTTTCGTAAGGGTTACTAAGCGACTAACGACTAACTAACTTGTTTACAATTACTTTACGGCTTTTTATAGTCTTTGTCTATCTTTGCATAATGCTAATCTGTTAAACACGCGATACAACTATTTAATAACAATGTTAAACACGCGATACAACTATTTAATAACAATACTAATAGCGCTCGATTCGTTCCGCTAGAACAGTTTACAACGTTCGATTATAATTCGGTCCAAAGTTCAGTCTAAATAATGTATAATAAAGTTCGGTCTAAACGATTAAAGTTTCTAAATATAATAACATGATAAACATGCAATACTAAAACGTATTCATTAGTTCCTTCTAAACATTCTCCCCTCCTTGACAGGCTTTAGACTGACAAGTTCATACATACACGTACAGCTCCAATTAATCGATTTTTAGCGGTGCCAACTTCGTTATCGATCTCACCATCGTCTTATTTCCAACCTGAACCTTTGCCACTCGCACACGATTATCCTTACCAGGGAATACTTCAACAATACGTCCTAACGGCCAATGTCCTCGTGGTTGATCAGGAGAAATAGCAAGTACAAGATCTCCGACTTCTAGGTCACGATTCTTTATTGTCCACTTTGCTCGAACGTTGAGCAGTGGTAACCACTCTTTCATCCATCTCTTCCAGAAATGTGAAATCAATTCTTGGACTCGCCTCCATCGTTGTCTTGGATTAAACTCGACTGAGTCCACAGATTCAGGGGCACTTTTACCACCAGACTGCCCATGGAGGAAGTGATTCGTCTTTTGGATTGGCACTTTTGCGTGAGAGGTGTTTCGTCTTTTGGATTGGAGGTTTGGTAAGTAAGTGGACGGGAGTTCAATAAAGCTTCTGCTCCGAGAAACACCGTCATCAACTCTTCGTCGTTTACATCTGCATTGCTAAGAATGGTATAGATTGCTTTCTTTGCGGCTTTAATCATAATTTCGTGGACTCCACCAAAGTGTGTTAAATTGACATTTGATCCCTTGATCGACAGTCTGCCCTTGGATTTTGGTTTTGTCGAGTTGATCTACCAATTCCCGTAGTTCCCGAGCTGCACCAACAAAATTCGTACCACAATCACTGATAATTTCTTGTGGATATCCCCTACGGCTCGTCATTCTGGTTAGGCACCTCATAAAACTGTCCGTGTCCAAGCCATAGGCCATCTCCAGGTGCACTGCTCGGCTGAGGAAACACGTAAATAGGCATAACCAACGCTTCTCTCTTCGTTTTCCTCTTCCTTGCACGGTGATAAAGGGACCACCAAAATCTACCGAAATTCAAGTAAATGCTTTCAGAGGCAAACGAAACCGCGTCATCGGCAACGGAGCCATCACTTGTGAGGCAGCTTTTGCTCGTCTTCTCTTGCATTCGTTGCATTGATTTTCCCATTCGCGAATTTCTTCTCGGGCGGCAACAATCCAGATTTCCAAGCGTATGATTAGTTCCTGTAATGTGCTTACCGATTTCGTGGTGGTGCTTTACGATTAGCTTTTATCCAACTTCCTCTTGGCAGAATAATTGGAAATCTGACGTCGTAAGGTAAAAATTCCGCGTAACTCAGCCGACCGTCACACCGTAAGCAGTCATCGATCTTCGGCATCAGCTTCAAGAGTCGACTTTTTTGTGGAAGTAATTTGCTTTCACGAATTGCTACAAACTCTTCAGTGAATGCTTTTCCTTTAGCATCTCGAATACAACTTCGCTGGGCTTCTTCCACTTCGTCAGGCATTAGTGAACCGACTTGCCGATTTTCACTATGGCTTCAAGAGTTGTTCACGAATCTTAGAACCCAGGCAAGAACGTGGGTTAGCTGCATCCAATTTGACCACTTCATTGGTTCAAGTTTCCAGGTGTCGCTACTGGACCGTACTTTCGATGGCCGTGGTGATTGAGATGATATGTAGGTTTTCTTCACTTCGGTAGGAACGTCGTTTCCCTTTTCAATTATACTTCGTGGCCATTCCAACTCTTTCATCTTTAGAAATTTCGGACCACACCACCACAATTCACTCTTGCTCAATTCTCGGGCTCCAACTCCTCGGGAACACATGTGTAATGAAGTTTTCTTAATCTCGCTTTTAACAGTAAACGTATTTCTCGCTTTTAACAATAATCCCCAGGCGGTAAGACATTTTAACACAGACACTTTATTTACACACTACTAAGTAATCTTATGTACAAAAACAAAACAGGTTTGACAGGTTTTCTGTCTGATCACGTGACCTTACACATGTTCGGGTAATGTCAAATGCTATAAATAGTAATGTCTATAACACTCCCCAGGGTTGAGCCGTTATCAAGTGCTCAACAATACTCCCCAGGATAATAGTAAACTAATCGTAAATATAAAAGTTTTACTCGAACTACAATCTGTTCAAAATTCAAAAAGTTCGTTTAAATGTTTGTTCAAATCATTAACGAATAACGTTTATTTCGAAAGTCTCGTCTGTTCTAATCTTCGTAATTCACCCACAACAGCAGCGTTGCGTCGTGGACGACCGGTTGATGACTCAGCGGTTGACGCCTCAGCGGTTGACGATACCGCATCCTCTGGTTTTGAAGTTGGTACATCGTTGATCTCTGCCGTTGACGACTTCACCTCGATCGGTATAAGATGTTGAATTGATCTTCGCAACAATGTCGTTGCCTTTACCACCGAGAACTTTAACGATTACTGCACGAACTACTCCATCGTCTCCTCGTAAAAGTTCCTCTATCTTTGCCAATTTCCAAAAATTACGACCTGTTTGATCGTTCTTTAAGATAACAATATCGCCCACAGATATATCTATACTGTTGCTACTGTTCGACTTACTTTACTGCTCTCGTAGACTTTGAAGATATTCTTTCCTCCATTGCTTCGTAAACTGTTGCAGTAACTTCCGTTGGTGACGTGCTCTTTTCGTTAGTGAGTAATATGTGCTGACTACTTCGTAATGCTCACTCGAAGGCATAGCGGTGATACGACGTCCATAAATCAGATGGTATGAACATAACGGATACGAAATGGACTCTTCATTATCAAAGATGTAAGTAATCGGTCGTGCGTTGATCAGTCCCTCCACTTCTATTAAAATGGTATTTAATTCGTCGTAGGTCAGACTTGTTCTGCCGATTATTTTTTTCAAAGGCCTCTTGATACTTCGAACTAGGGTGCTTTATCGGTGATAAATCTCCATGTTATACGATTGTTCGTTAAGTAACGCCAAACTTGGCGCTCGGTTCAATTTGCAGATCTCTTTGCATGCTCCCTTGAACGTCTTGGCATTATCGGATAGAAGTAACGACGGTAGTCCTCGCCGACGCAATTTTCCCTTTCGTAAACGGTCTTTGCCATCCCTGACGGTCTTTGCCATCCCTGGCCAAGTTGCATCTTGGGAACCCTCGAGTTTTCACCACGCGATTCACGCGCGCTATTTTCGTGCGTGTAAAATGTAAAATGGCGTCGACAACCAATGTAAATTTGAAGGGCTTTGACGATTTACTAGAGAGTGCGTTAAAGAAGGTCGACAGCCGTTTTAATTGTGAGAAACTGACACAAGAAGAGAAAAAGAAATTGGAAATTGCCGCTTTGGAAAAGCTTCCCGAAGATTACGATTATGAAGTCGGTGAATGTTATGGCACTGAATCGAAGTTTAAGCTCAAGGTAACTACAGATAATTTTTCTTCTGATAACTTGGAAGGATGGCTTGATGAGTTTCAAGCTCTTAACAGTGTTACCCTTAAAGTAAAGGCGAAGAAAAAAGAAACAAAAGGTTATTCCACCCAACACTACTACCGATGCCAGCATGACACCAGACGTTGGAGTCCGAGTAAGGACCCCCAGAGAAAACTAAAAACAAATCCAGCTGCCAGGGTCAAGAATACAAACTGTACATTTCAAATGGCAGTGAAGATAAATGGAGAACATAACTGCACTATTGATATTGACTGGGAGCATAATCATTCGGTATGTACTCTGGAATCGTCAATTTTAAGGAATTGTCAGCTGAAAGTATAGAAGAAGTTAAGAAGCTGTATGATCTTGGGGAAACACCATCTACAGCACGCCAGATATTTCTCAAGAAATTCAGGGAAAATTGCTCAAATGACTTGGATTTCCATGTAAAGAAAGCAGATCGCTCCATGGTACCAAGACGCAGAGATTTTTGCTACATTTATGACCTGTATGGTAAAGAGAGATTTGGTGGAAAGAATAGTGAAATGCTAGAGAAATTATCTGCCAAGTTAGACGAGTACCAGAAAGCTAATCCTGACAGCTCTGTGGATTATCAACTGTATGGTGGTGATAACACTCCTCTGGTTATAGCCATAGTGACACCACTTATGAAACGTATTCATAAGTATGTCCGGCAAAGTGGAGAACTTATCTTCGTGGACGCAACCTCAAATACTGAAGAGCACAATCTCAAGGTGTTCTTGCTTTGTAGTGTTGCAGGTGCACTTCCTTGTGGCTTAATTATCACCAGTGACGAGAAAGAAAGTACACTGAAGTTAGGTATGTACTCATTAAACATAAATATCCAACTTCTAATGTGTGTAGCACTGCCTGAAAGATACAACAAAACTTCTCGACATTTTGAGTGAAGGGCCTTCATCAAAACGTAGATAAGTTTTGTTGTATCTTTCAGGCAGTGCTACACACATTAATATTAACCTAGAAGTTTACATACTCATTAAACATACAAACAGACACCCATCCCCTGCTGTTTTTTTTAAAATTTTAGAGCCATTCCATTTAATATCCATTCCATTTAATATCCACACCCCACATGGATGAAGTTTCAAATTTCACAACCCTTAATAAATGTAATTTTTGCCTAATTGATAACCCCCTCAGAAATTTAGGGAACACCCCTTGGCCCTCCCATTGTTTCCTCTGTAGAAATAGCTATGGATGATACTTTTTAACTGTAATCCCATAAGAAATTTTATAATATAGGGTACACCCCTCAGAATTTTTGAACACCCCTAAAAAAATGTAACGTTCACACCACACCTTGGTTCATCCACAGAAGGTGTATATTAATTGGAAAGAGCTTATCAATTCCCAAAGTTAAAGTTTATGTAAATTAGGAGTAATCTTTATCACATATAAAACCTCCTCCACGGTAGTGATTTTTTTTGTCTTTTCCTCATGAATTATTAAGAGTTTTGTAAATGGATTCAAAAACGTCCATTAATTAGTATTTATCTATTGTGTGAAATTATTTAGCAATGCAAACGAGGGACACGCTGCAGTGCGTTTGTACTGCTGCTTGTGCCGCAGCATAGTTTTGCAGTATAATTGTGAGATGAAGCGCTTCAGGCTGGCTGAATGAGTGTTCTATCAAATTTAAAGACACTGATGTTTTATTAATCAGTTCTGTACTACATGGTAGAAACATTGATTAAAGATGCATTTCTTTTGTGTTTTCTTCATGCATTATTAATGAGTTTTTGAATATAATTTAATATATAGCTTTCAATCTTTGTGGCTGATTAAAATTTATTTATCCCAATATTGTTATCACAGCAAAGTAGCAAACACGAGCTTATATTTGTTGTAATGCTCACATGTTTTGATGTTTATATCAATTGCTATTTGTTGAATACCTCAAACATTTAAAAGTAAGATAAACTTAATTTTTTGCACCCCTGTTGACCAAAGCCAACAGGGGTGCACACCCCTGTGGCCTGTCCACCCCCCTGGTAAATCCACCCCTGCATTTGCCAGCCTACCGAGATGTTGTCTCTGTATGCTCTAACTTTCTATGTTCACTTTTTTTCCTTTCAAGGTTTTTCCATGTTAAAGAAATGCTTACCTGAATATGCATTTTATGGTAATGGTCCTGATCATGGTCCTGTGGTTACCCTGACTGACAACTGCCAGGAAGAAAGAAGTGCTCTTAGATCACTATGGCCATCTACAAACATACTTTTGTGTACTTTTCACATACTCCAGCAAGTGTGGCGTTGGCTTCTAGATAAAGGTCACAATATCTGTCAAACCGACAGGCCTGCTATCATGAGCCTTTTTAAAAAGGCTGTTTTGGCAGATACAGAAGACCAGTTTGAGCAGCATTACAATGATCTCTATGAGGAGTTAGAACCATATGAGAATGCTTCTCTATACTTTGAGGAACTTTATTCAGACAAGAAAGCATTTGCTCATTGTTATCGTTCCCATCTTCCAATAAGGGGTAATCATACCAACAATTTTGTTGAATCACAGTTTTTGGTTCTTAAAGATATTATTCTTAAACGGACAAAAGAATATAATGTTGTGGCCCTCCTTGAGCGACTCTTGGTAGATTTGGTTGACCACTACAAGGAAAAACTATTGTCAATTGCTGATGGTAGTTTCGATGGTCATTTTAGAAGGCGATTTAGAGGTAAGAGCAAGACAAAGAAAGATGGCGGTCAAGGTTTTGTTATTCCCACAGAAGATGAGCGACTAAGATTTGCAGAAACGGTTAAGAAATACCCAAATGATATATTTGAAGTTGAAAGTCTTTCGAAAAAGAATATATAAGGTATGTATGAACAGTTGTAGTACTGAATAAAATATTTACTTTATTGTAGGGTCAAGCTGTCCCTGAGAAGTTTTCCGAAAAATGTAACATATTATGAACTTCTGCTCCAACATCAAAGCCATTCAAATACATATAACCACCCCCCCCCCCTCCCCGATAGGACATAATAAGATGTCTGTCAATTGTGATACAGTTCCACTCTAGTAACTGGTAAGTCCCTTGCTGTTAGCAGTGCTGAAAACTTATAAAGGCACACAGACTGTTGCAAATTGGTTGGAGATTTGAATGTCAAAACCATTTCTTTTCTGAAGGCAGCTTGAGAAGTCTACTTCTAAATCTCAACCTGCAAACATGTATACTTGAAGTTTTCCCTTCAAATTTTCATTAAATCACAATTTGGTCAACTACATGTATACATCATAGATATAATAGTGCACACAGTACACTAGATAGAGCTTCCTTACCTATAAAAAGTGAAGCAGGATGTTACCTGTTGGGTACCCAGAAGCAAAATTTCAAAAACGAGTATGGTAAACAATTTTGGGGATTAAAATATGAATGACAAATGAGTAATTATATTTCAATCCTTAGATATAGCGTGGATATGTCACTTGGAGTGTGCAGTTGTCCCAGAGGTAAGGATGGTGCACCTTGTAAACACCAGTACCTCATTTGGGCTGCAAATATTGCCACTTGCATGAACTTCGTGCCAATTTCTAGCCCAGATGAAAGGAGAAAATTAGCAGAAATTGCCTTGGGAAGAACATTGCCACTGTCATGCTACACCTCTCTGCGTGGAGTGAGCAATGCTGCTATTGAAACAAATCATGCTGTCGAAGTTGAAGATCTACAACAGCCTGCAGACCATGCTGATGGAATCCCAATGGTCACCTCTGATTTAACCACAAATATACTTGACACAACAGAATTAGCGAATATTGCAATTACGTCAGTTCAGAATGCTTGCAGTGCTCTTACAGGAATGCTGCAAAACTGTCAAGATTCCAAACTTTCTGAAGCTGCCATGAAATTTTCCAAAAGATTAACCAAGTTATCTGCCTCAAGTTTGATGAATGGGAAACTTGCTGCAGCTCTTTTTGACTTTGGACAAAGTGAGCTGACAAAAGGCAAAAATGGCAAGAAGATCAAAGTACAGCCAAACAGGAAACGAAAGTTGGGAAATGGAAGCCGCCAAGCAGTTGGCAAGGGACGACCAGTGGCAATACATGCACTTGAGGTACCCAAGAAAAAAGCAAAGCAAAGCCATGACTTGGCATGCAGTGTTCGTGAAAACCGGAATTGTTCAAAGAAGTCAGGCTCTCATGTGATGCGGTCAAAGACAAGACATGTTTCCAAGTAAAATAAGAGCAAGAAAACTGAGGGGTCCCTTATGAGGGTGAGTAGCTTTGAGTCAAAGGTCATCAGAGCCCTTCGTCATGGAAATATGATACAATATATTCATGAGAAAACCCAACACTGTGTTGTCAACATAACATGCACTAATACACCCTTTCAGTAATTACGTCACAATTATTTTCTTGGCCTAGGATTCTCATGAAACGTGAGCCAATGACACTGTTGATTAATGACAGCGAGGCAATGACAGCGAGACAAGTTATGTACTCTTACTTTATCATAAGAAAAGTACATTCTGCAGTTAATCTAAGTATCTAACATTCCCTTAGTTATCTGGCAGCAACACGTTTTCTAATAGTAAGCCAAATCAGACATAGCTCATTGTTTGTATTTATCTAAAACATCTACATATAAATTATAATACATTGTTTTAATCTGTTTTAATAATCTTTATTTGAAGTGTGGGTGTTGCTCCTTGACATGGCGATTCAAATTTGATTTTGTGGTAATTAGCATTCCACAAACATTACAAGGAAGTTTCTCTCCTGTGTGGGTCATTTGATGTCTGGTAAGGTTGCGCTTACTGCTAAAACTCTTCACAATCATCACATTCAAAGGTTCTTCTATGAACTTTATCCATGTGTGTTTTTAACAATGATGTGTGGCTAAATACTTGATCACACTCACTGCAACTGACAACCATACAACCTTTGCTGTGATATCGGAAATTTTTCTCTCGATTAAAATATTTCTTGCACTTCATGCACTGCTTTTTGCCATCTGATATCCCTGTGTCGAGATCTTCCCTTCGTCTTTGGGCTTCGTCCCTCCATTCCTAAGAGAGCATAATTTAATTAGTTATTGAGTACTCTTTGTTAAAAAAAAATGTTTGTTATTTTGTAACATCACAATTGTCCTCAATAGTCCAGTAAGAGGTAGGTTATCATTTCTTTTGCACACAAAAAATTAAGAATCTCTGGAGATATTGCCCATTTCCCACCCTAAGTCAGGTATCTTCATTGAAAAATTACCAAGGGAGCTAGTCGTACATTCAATTTATTACCATGATTGCACTCAGGTTGTTCTGGCTATTGATCTTCACTTAATGGCAACCTTAATTGGATTGACTGTCTATAGTCATATAGATAAATATGTGTTTGTGCACATATATATGCATACATATGTATTTGTATATATTATGAGTTAGACAAATTATTTGTATTTTAATGTTTTGCTGAAAAGCTTCTGTAGGGGATGTGAAATAAATAAATATGTATGTATGCATAATGTGCCTCTCAGCTATTTTTACTCGTCAAGGGCAGAGTCGTGCATGTTGTGGGGCAAACTATCTGCCCATACACACGTCTTATATCCAGAGTAGGTATGTCTTTTCACATGGGGAAGTTATGTCAGTGAGATTAATCTTATATGTGTATGCACCAATTTTTAATATTTTACGAATAAATAAACCCTTCGACGGATTTTATTCAAGTCTTGCATAAGCGGCTAAGCGAATCGCGTGGTGAAAACTCGAGAGTTCCCAAGATGCAACTTGGCCAGGGATGGCAAAGACCGTTTATGAAAGGGAAAATTGCATCGCCGCCATCAGTCACTTGACTATCTTTGAAAATTCGTTTCAGCGCGGACTTCACCAAACTAAATTTCAAATCTGACGATGCGGTTAATGCTAGCTGTCTTTCCTTTTGTGTCAAATCGGAATTATCTAACAATCTGAATGATAACACCGCATCAGGAAGTGTCATGTCGTACTTTTTACATTGATTTCTTGAGCCGTTTTACGATACTTGTCAAAATTTGAGTATGCTTCATAAGCTAGATCAACAGTTTCTTTCTTAAATAACGCATCAAGTTCAGTAATCAACGTATCCAAACCGTCGTCCTTATTTAAATATGCTACCTCTATTTCCAGTGCCTTGGCTCTTGCTTGACCTTGTAAAGATAATCTTACCGCTAGGGCCTGTTTCTTCTTCGGTAAATCTGTTACCAGTGCGATTTCCGTCTTCCATGTCTCATACACGGTATTATGTCCCAACATTGAGGGGTTCTTGTAACTGTTACTCTGAGACTGCGCCATTGTGCACTCTCTGCTACCATTAATAATTGATCTTTATATGTTTTATTCATTAAACTATATAACAATACACAGACCGACTTACAACAATGGCAGCCGAACACATGTTCCCTCGGTTACGGCGCATGCGCCAATATATAAATTATGTCCAAAGTTAACAGGTGAGAGGGGGCCAAAATGCCCGGCCACATCGCCACGTCAATCACTTGTGACTGGTGTATTCTGCAGACCAATAAAATGTTGCAACCATTATGCGTACCTACCAGTAACACAAAGTACCCGTTCATCTCAACACTGTTCCCAAATTCTGCTGGCTAAAAGCATGTATTATACATTCAAAATTCATTCTCGTTTCTTTTGGTCAATTCCAGTGAATTCTTAGTCTCTGGCAGGTGCGACCTCATTTCTGTGAATACCAAGGCATTCTCATTAACTACTGATTTAGATTCAACCGCACGCAGATAGGAGAGTTATGGGGGAATGAAATCCGCGAACGGCCAGAGGGGAGGGCAACTGGAGCAATTCCCCGGTAGCCAAGAGGCTGCAGTTGAAATTATGAAATTATCAAACAGTATTTTCTGCTTCTATGCGTTAGTGATTATCTATTTTGTCTTTATTTTGTACATCTTTTACGTCCTTACGAAAATTTGCCTTGTCATTTCACATGTAAAACTGAAACATTTTCACTTGAAATATCCTTACATCTGTAAAATGTATGCGAAATTTTTGTAAGGGGCCCCCCAATTATATAATTTCGTCCCGGGCCCACTTTAGTCTCTGTGCGGGCCTGGGTGGAGTGCAGCGACCGATGTGGAAGACACTGTTGGCCTACATGGGAGGTGGGTGGGTCGTGTTCTGCTGGAGTCACTGGCACGTCTTCTTCCCTGTTCTAACAACTAGGCTAATTTATTGACAAACTCCTCGTTTTATAGCTTCCCTATGCATGTATGATTAATATTATTCGCCTCTGGTGTTCAGGGACTTCTTTCCAGGGCTTCTAATGACTTTCCGCACGAGTTTCCTAATTCCTTAGTCAATGAGAATACAAAGGCATTCTCATTAACTACTGATTTAGATTCAACCGCACGCGGATAGGAGAGTTATGGGGGAATGAAATCTGCAAACACTGCTTGCACACCACTTCCCTATTATTAAGTCACACTAGCACCCCAAACTTTATTAAAACTTGACATAGTCCCTACAACGTAATACTGTTTCTAAGCTTATCGCTCTCCTTCCCAAAACTCAACAATACCCAACAACTAATACCCAACAACCTTGGCTAGCGTGGGACCACGGATGGGCGAGCGAGCAGTCAATTGTCTGTCACGAATGGCGATGTCGATGGAGTCCGCCACGGTATTGAAAACTGCAACCAGTTTTTTAGCAGCTGCGGGTCTTGAATAATGACGAGCTGATTCGACACTTTTCCAGTCCAAGTACGCGGCGATGTACTCAACGTTTTTCTTCATTAGTTGGAACGTATGATTGTGCTTTGGATGCCAGGCAAAAAAAATTTACTGTCACATCTTTCAATGTTTTCCTTTTCTCTGCCTTTGTTGGATTGTTCGAGGCAGGTCCACATCCACGTCCATTTGAATTCAATGGACCAGAACCAGACGTCGACGCTCTTGACTGAGAATTATTATTATACGAGGCAAACAATCGCCGAAATTCATCTCGTGCTCGGACCGGCCTACTAGACGAGTCTTCTTGTCCGGCTTGTGCTGTCGGCGTTACCGTCGATGTCTCACTCGATGCTTTTTGAACTAGGGGAGAGTTGATCAAACTTGTTGCCGCTTGGGACAACAAACGCACAGCTTCGGTCAGATCTGCAGTTGGTTGTGGTTTGGCCATTTTGGATTTTTGACCAAGGATAATAATACTCGAGACCGTGCTAGCTTCCAGACCTCTTAATAATAAAAAATAAAAAATAAAAAATTAACTGCCTAATAATATTTTGGCTGGCTAATGCTATAAAGTATGCTGAATAATATAAAATAGGCTGGCTAATGATAAAAAGTATGCTGAATAATAAAAAATAGGCTGGCTAATGCTATAAAGTATGCTGAATAATATAAAATAGGCTGGCTAATGATAAAAAGTATGCTGAATAATAAAAAATACTGTGGCTAATATCGAGTTTATATAATTTTGGCGGATATGGCACCCCATAGTAGCCTGCTCCTCGTGCGCGAAGACAACGTAGCGTTTTACCTCTGGGAGGGGGGAAGCTGGGTTTTAGTACGTAATTTTCCCACCATGTTCTTGACCGTGGCCGTAGCCAATCTATTAGGACAAGCACACGAAGTTCGTTCGCAAGAACGTTGATGCACTACGGTTTTTCCGCCGGCGTCTAGGCTAATTAAAAACCGTACCACATCTTCCGCAGTACACGATGAGAGAGCTTTTTGAGGATTTAACGCGGCAAGGAATGCCGAAAACCTAACCTCCAAACTGGATTTTTGGCGTTCGTAGGGCTTGTTCGCGAATGCCGTTGGAAGCTGGCGAGACGAGTTTCGATACCGTTAAGATCATAAGCACGTTCTCCTGAGTGAGACTGGGTAGGGGATTGTTGTGTCCCATATGCTTGACAAAAATTGGCGTCCGAATCGTCGATACGGCCGCAGGAAAGACACGGTAAGGCCGGCTTCCAGAGATGAGCGACCTAAGGGAAAAAAGAATATACACATCGAGACCAGGCACATGGACCATCCTGTAAAGACACAGGTCCTACCAGGCGCAACGGAAGGGTAACAGGTTGTATTGGAGGGGCCGAAAATTGGAGGTAACAGGTTGTATTGGAGGGACAAAACCCGCAGAAGAGGGAAACAAGAGCACGGACGAATCCCCGGGATTGGAGTAACGGCCACCAATAACGCCTCGGGTGTGTGTCGAAGACCACTATGGTGACCCTAATGTGCACGAAATCCAGAAGAAAACGGAGTACAGGTCCTACTAAAATCATAGGAGGGAAAATATATAAATTACGATCTTCCGGGATCTGCTGTGTAAAAATATTTACGCCGGCCGGTGTAGGCACAGGGTAAAATGAGGTAGGACTCTTCCCTCAAGATCGCACTGCACGTTACTATCCAACGAGCACAGGTCAAAATCATGTGGACCATAGCGGTACTGGACAACCGACCAAGTAACGGGGGATAACGTGCAATCTAAGTTGGATAAAGCCCTTGAGGGCGCGTCCGCTGGGTTGGAAGAAGAAGGAACATAAGCTAAAGTGAGGTCGATAAAAATGTCACTCAACTCTGAGCTTCGACTACCCTGCTTCTGCCACGATTTGACCACCACCTCGTTGTCTAACCACGCGTCCACCCTAATGCACTGGAGACGAGGAGCAAGAGCGCGAAGAGCCTGTTCCAGAGCGCAAGCCTCCAGGATGTGGATAGGGGGCGTCGCATCTAGCCAGTAATCACGGAGAACAGATTCCGACCGTCCTGGACAACAACTGCTCCCCAACCGCGTTGTGAGGCGTCGGAGTGAACGCGGACAACAGAGTGTTTCTCCGAACGCCACCGGAGCTGCTGTTGCCAATTATCAGGAGACTGCCAGTAAGAGAGCTCGCCCCGCACAGGAGCTTTCAACTGCACCGCCTGCTGGTTATTTTTACTCTGGGAGCCAATGGTAGCCAGAATCTCTCTGGTATATAGCTTACAGACAGGAATAGCTAAACTAAATGATATAAGCTTTCCCGCCAAGCGCTGCAGGGTTTTCTGGGAAATGCAGCGCTTACTTAATACATCGCACAACAGGGCCAAAAATCGTTCCCTCTTATCATTGGGAACGAGGAATGCCTGAGTGACCGAATCGACTAAAAAACCAAGAAACCTTATGGTGGTGGCAGGGACCAATTGTGACTTCTTAAGCCTGATGAAATACCCTGCCCGAACTAAGAAATAGCAGGCGATATATGCGGCCGCCTCCGCATTGACTTTGCTTGGGAGCCGAGAATCATGGATAGCCGGGGATTGCATCAACTGACCTGCATGACGATCATCAATGTACTGGGATATAGGTATGCCCCAAGACCGAATGGTACTAGTGACCACTATACCCAACGTGTGGTATATGTATGCGCTCGCTTTCCAACCGAACGGAAGGACGCAGAAGACAAAATACCAATCTGACCACTGAAAGCCGAAAAACGTGCGGCTAACCTCGCTCAACAAGACATGTTGGTATCCGTTTTTGTCGTCAAAGACCGTCTGAAAATGGCCTGGAAGTACATACCGTGAAACATCCGTGATGTAATCCAACTTAAAAGGGAGGTCGTGCATCCAGAGGTTTAAAAAACGCTCGTCATGGCACAGGCACGGCTTTGTGGGCTCCACTGTCAATGGCAACACGAGATGGGGGGGGGGGTTCCCACCAACCGACCTTGCCCCAAAGTGATATAGACCTGGCCTGGAGCCACTCGATGATTGTTGCGGAAATGAACTATGCGAATGGGCGACAATTGCTCGCATTGGAGAGAGAGATGTACGTGGAGGCATTGGTGTGTCAAAATCTTCGCTACGGAATTTTCCGCGGACGGAAAAAATCGTGCACTTTTATTCCTGAGTCGATGATCCCGGAAAGTAGCTCCTTCTGCAGAGACGAGGTTAACATGGAGTGCCAAAAACCTGGGTGGTTATGTATTTCTGGGAGCCACGCACGAACTCACTGGCACTACGAAGTTGAGCATCAAACGGCGATGGCCCATCCTAAACAAATCAGGTGATAAATGTTATTCTGGGTTTTGTTTGTTGTTTTTTTTGTTGTTGTTTTTTTATATGTATATATTTTTTGTTTGGTTTTGTTGTTTTTCTTTCGCTCCCGCCCCCCCCCCTCGCTGGTCCCGAGATCCGAAAAAAAATCGGAATAGAGTTATTGAGCAAACCCCCCCAAGACCAGCGATACCGAAAAAAGGAACGAGTCCCGAGAACCCGACTGGCATGATCAATAAAACGCTATGGCTATTATTGTGCAAGTTAATCCTTTTTTATTCAGTTTTACATCAATTTTCAATACACGACAACAATCACAACACATATGATAAATAAAACAAATCGAACAAAGCAATCTGTCCATCACAGAGGATTCAGGCCGCCACGACAATCTCAACGCCGTCCCCCCGAGGTGCATACGGTTTTGCTTGATAACACTCGCAGGCAAAATGGCCCCAACGACCGCATGCGTAACATGGCCCTCTGCGCATCATACGAAATGGAGGCTGACGGTCCATATCTGTCACAGTGCGCCTTGCCGGTGGTATGCTAGGCGGCACTTGAGATGCTTTTGCCTGGGACTTCCGCAACGTTGTGATGTATTTTGCGACCTTAGCCTGGACCGGGTCGCCCAACAACGCCATCGTGATTCCTCGGAAAACGTCTGCAGAGAGGGAGCTCCTACGTTTCTCCAATTCACCCAAAATAGCTCGGTATTCAGGAGCCTTTTCGTGGCCGGAGTCACGCGTGACCGTCCATAGATGGGAGATGCGGACCATGGCGTCGGCAGACTCGAATAACTCTGTAGGGCGTGCAAGGTATTGGCGCAGCGAGGTCAGTACGGTGTCCACGGAAAGCGCCGACTGTTGTTTTTCCAACGCTTCAATTTTTCGCTGTAACGGACAGCAGGGAGCGCGTCCTAAAACAAAATGTTCTGGTTGAGAAGTAATGCCAAACCAAAGTTTTTTGCGAGCACCCTGTTGCCCACGCAACGTCACGCATACCATCCAACGAAAATTGCCACCGCTGACCATTCCCTCGCCCGGACGGCATTTTTCCCTCATCCGGCATCCTCAGGGATGGCATTGTTTCCTCATTGGTTAACTCCGGCTCCTTGTCACGGATGGCATTTTTTCTCACCCGGCTCAATCTCATCGATGGTAATTTTTCTCATCGGGCAAAATTCGGCTCCGTCGCGTGGATGGCTTTTTCTTTTTTTTCCTTTTTTTTTTCTCTGACCTCAAGAGAAGGCGTAATTCGCGCATCGACTAAATCGACTCATCATTACTGCTCACAGGTGATACTCTCATTCTCACGGATGGCATTTTTTACCACATCCGGCTCATTCTCACGTATGCCATTTGAACCTCATCCGGGTCATTCTCACGGATGGCATTTTTTACCGCATCCGGCTCATTCTCACCGATGGCATGTTCTACCGTATTTGGCTCATTCTCACGGATGGTATTTTTACCTCATCCTGCTCACTCTCACGAATGGCATTTTTTAGCGCATCCTGGTCATTCTCACCAATGGCATTTTTACCGCATCTGGGTCATGCTGTCGGATGGCCTATTTATCTCATCCGGATTTTTTCCACGGATAGCATTTTCTCTCATCCAGTTCATTCTCATCTATGGCATGTAAAGGCTCAACCTTCCGCGGCATTGGCAACCATTTTGGATCTCAGAGTCCACCTAATTTTATTTTTCGTTTTTTTTTGCGGAATTTTGCTGAACAGGGGTTTTTAGTACTGTTTTGTTCCAGAGAAATATTTTCCCACTTATGGGAAAATAGCGGAATAACTCTCCACCATTGGGACGATATAGACGATAAAATTAGAACTAAGGGGCCTGTTGGCGCAGTGACTTGCATGAGGAGAAAAGGTTAAGACACCTTTGCTAAAGCCAAACATCAAACTCCCTTCCGCCGGTATACTGCAACTGATTTTATCTGATTTTACGGCATCGCCTGGAGTCTGTAAAGGAGGAGCCGGTGGAGGGGCCACGTCGTTCGGTGCTTGTCTTTCTACCATTATTACCGAGAAGTGCAATTCCAGAAACAGGCTGTAGGCCAACAGTGGGGTGTTCGTGTTCTGCCGGAGTCACCGGTACGCGTCTTCTTCCCTGTTCTAACAACTAGGCTAATTTATTCACAAACTCCTCGTTTTATAGCTTCCCTATGCATGTATGATTAATATTATTCGCCTCTGGTGTTCAGGGACTTCTTTCCAGGGCTTCTAATGACTTTCCGCACAAGTTTCCTAATTCCTTAGTCAATGAGAATACTGTGAATTATTGCACGGAGGTGTCCAAAACAAAAATTATTTTATGCTGATGACGTCACCAGGGCCAAGCGTGCAAAAATTACAAAATAAAAAATGCCTGTAGTAGATTTGTTTGTATATTTTTAGTAAGACTATCTTGAACAATGTATAATAAAACAATTATTGGATTCGGCTTACGCATGATATTAAGAGTTATCCAGACCTCGGTCAAAGTTATCTGCTTTGGCAGATAACATTGACCTCAGTCTGGATAATTCTTGATATCATGCTCAGCCTCATCCAATAATTGTATATTATGCTGTACCGTTACAACCATACAATAACATTATAAAGGTACGAGGTATCTAAAAATATATACTTGCAAATTCTTAAGGGATCATTCATACATCTCATGGAAATTTAGGGGAGGGGTACACATGTCAGTCGTGGGGCCCGGATTTTGCTCTCGCCGGACTTGATGAATCATCAATAGTGTGAGACAAGTACTCTAATTTCTTTCTTAGTGATTCATGGTAGAAACAGCAGTAAACTTCCCCACTGTATTCTGTTCAGTGCAGGTGCCAGGTACTGCACCAAAAATTTAAAAAGTTTACGCCATTTAGTTTGATGTCCCATGGAAGAATTAAATTCAAACAACACAAAGCTCTCAGAGACATTGTCCACTGCAAATCTATTCAGTTTTGCAAATAAATGGGCTATTACCTAATTCAAGTAAAAGAACTACAGTACTGTATTACAGAGTAAATTAGCAACTATGCTATATAAAAGTTTCAAACAGTATAAGCGGGCGAGGGGTGTTGCATATAACGTATTTCTAGTATCAATATATATTAATGTATCAGTCAAACCCAAGCGTGGCTATCCCCCTGGCCAAGCCCCGGGCATTTGACATTTTTTCAAAAATGCTGCTAATTCCCTGAAGTGGGGATGAAATTAAGGTGCAAATGCCCCACCCACGGTGTGGCCAAAAATCTGTGGAAAATCCCCAGGGGAAACATGAAAGCAACAACAGCAATTTTCAATGTTTTCAAATAAATTTATATTATGTATTAAATAACCTAATGTAGATAGTGGAAACTCATGTTGTTAAGACTTCGAGTCTTTAGCATAATAAACACCATGGCTAACAATTCTCTACTCAGTTCTCGGTTTCTACACAGAGAGCAGGAGTTGCACAATCTCGTAAAGCTGGGTATGTTCTGAATGATTTTTGGACTGAATGTTAGTTATATAAAACAGAACATATTGATAATAATAATGTAATGTTCTAGGAGCAATTATACAAGGTCTCAATGTTCTTACAATAAATAAATAAAAAATTAATTGATTAAAAACAAAATGCTATAAAGCAGTTCTAGTTTGCTGTAAAATAAATTCATTGCTAAAAAGAAAAGTCTTCAACGTAGACTTAAAAATGTTAACTGTTTCTGAATTTCTGATAATAAGTGGTAGAGAATTCCACAGCTTTGGAGCGCAGACTGAAAACGCTCTATCCCCATAAGTCACAGTGTTCAATCACACCAAAGCTTGTTCGGCACAGGGACAAGACTGTTTTACAAATTGTTTGGTCCGCACTAAACACTAACGCAGGATATTAAAAATATTAACAAGAAATGGCTGACATCAAAGCGAACGCGTTTTCCACACAATCAAGTTGTTAATTCCGCCATTGTTATTGTTTACACAATGCTACAGCGGAAAACCCCACGAATAAAACAATTTAGTGAACAAGCAAGGTAAAATTCAAGCCACACATTGATTATAAAATAAAAATAAGACAATTGAAGTCTCAGTTCTCAGACTGCAGTACTTTGAGTGAAACAGAAGGAATATAAAATACCAAAACACAACTCCCAAGAATTTTGTAATATAATAAAATCAAGCGTATGTTTGCTTTGTTATAGATGTACTTTAGTAAACCATACTGTATCTACATCATTTATGGCAATACAAACATTTCGTTCACAGCCGAAGTCAAGTTGATTGAGAACAATAATATTTTTGCCAAAGAACAGTGGTTCTGTGGGTGCGACATTTTCGTTGTCTGTTGTTTGCAACAATACAACATCAAGAAGTTGACAGTAATCTGAAATTCCGGATATTAAGTGCAGTATTAAAGTGGCATAACTAAAATATTGGCGCAAAAGTTTAAACTTGGATAACGCGCAGCGACACTCGGTCGGTATACAAATTGTGGATTTAAGTGTACATCATACATTCAGTGATGCATTGCTAATTCGATACATGTAACAAGCGTTCAGCTCACATTTTATATAAATAGTATACTTGACAACATCGCATGCATAACTCAAATGCCATCCCAAATTAAAAATGAAGCTCTATGCCGAGCTTCGTATTTGTTAGTGTAGCAGTAATCTATTTTTAAATTCTTAAGGCATAGATGTTCTTTGCTCCATATTCGTTTTGAAACATGTGAATTTGTAGCAAGCTGCATGACCGCAGATTAACAAAGCCAGACTTGTAAACAAAGATGTAAATCGAGAGACAGGAAGGAGTCCTCTTTCATGAAGAAGGGCAGCGCCATATGCTTAGATAAGTAAAGAACAGGGATATTAGCGCAGTACAAAGTCATACAAAGGTAGCGAGAACGCCTCTGTTATAGACAGGAAAACTGTCGTCTGATCTAAAAAATATATTTGACAGTATTTATCTCTTCCTACGAAATCTCTATTTTTATTTGTCGCCGTGTGGTGGCTTTTCCCAATGTTGTGGCTTTCAACAAAGAGATTCATTGAAAAGACCGTTGCTCCTCAGTGAATCTCTAAAGCGCATTTGCCTGTTTTAATATAAAAACGGGAAAGTTTTCAGATTGCACCATCTGAAGTCAAGATGGCAAGACAGTGTGCCCAAAGCTATGAGGCTTCTGATGTCCCATATGTAGGTCAACGAGTAATGATTCCCACACAACAAGGTACTGTTCCTTAAATGCAGACCGTGGACAAATTTTTAATTCCTAATTAGCTTGTGTGTTATATAATATTTAAATGATTTAACTCCTTGTCCTAGGGTTTCCCACTTAACAAGTAAAATCGTCTGGCGTTGTTAGCCAGAGTAAAATACCAAACTCAGCGTCCGATTTGGAAGTCGGGTACAGACAAGGAGTTAAAAACATAGTATTGACCAAGTGCAAGATCTTTATGGCCCCTCGGGAACCAACAGAATGTTTTCACCTGACGTCAAAGCTGTCATGGGTAACTTCAAAGTTCTGACATTTAAAAGAGCGTATAATGATAAAAGGAATAGATGTTGTGCCATGCAGGATACTGCAAACACATGGGATATTACACAAAGACTGGAGGAAAGAGTTAAAAAACATGAACCGCTAGGCAAGTGCTTTTTGAAAGTTTTTTCACTTTTCGAGTTTGAAAAATAAAGTTTCAATATATGTTGTTAAAACACAACACTGTATCGGTTTCTAGGGTTATTACTCTATACAAGCTATAATTCTGGTAATTGTAGTTAAATGACGTCATCATGCAACCGGTCTATTGGCTTTTTCGTAATTCAGAAATTTATGGTGGTATGCTTCTGGGACCAACTCATACCCATACCCATACAAAATCAATTCTGATTGTATCATAATGTGAAGATTGATCTATGGACAACTGATCATGAGTATAAAGGTAAAGGGGTCATGCTAATCATCCTACGAACTACACGACGGACGCAGCTCAACGCGGCCGAGTCGAAGGTTTTAGTAAAGGCGCCACAGGCTGCCACCATACAACCCATGATGACCTCGGAGCACAGCTAAAGTTAGTGAGGGAGGGAAACCGGAGTACCCGGAGAAAAACCCTCGAAGCACGGGAGAGAATCAATAACTCTACTCACATAAATCTCATGAAGCTCAGGAATCGAACGAGGTCCCATCCAAGTACTAACCTCATCCGATCGGGCTTAACTTCAGAACTCAGTGGTGAGAAGCAGCGCGCTAACAGCACGTGTCACGAACAGCATGTTCCACGAGTTTTCCGAACAAAACACTTTGCAACAGCAAAATCCAATTTGAACTCTGAAGAGGCTCAGAGAGGTACTTGTGGGGTACAGCTGTATTCTAACTTTTTGGGAAAAGGGGTTTAGAGGATGTAGTATACTGCAGTACAAGTCATTTATGTAACAGATGTTAGGGTTCCACAACATGGAGGGAAGCTTTATGGATTGAAAAACTTAGAACTTATACACCATTGGGACTAAATGCTATTGAATTATGACTTTATGCAAACGGACAGCTTATGTTAATTTTGTAAGATATGACAATTTAGATATAAAAATGTTGTCACTGCATGGAAATTTAGTGAGTGAGTGAGTAAAATTCTTTATTGCCTCCAATCCATATTTGAAGATACAAAATTATATAATATATAACAATAACTAAGCATATATTACATCTTTTTGTTATTTTTGAAATAAAGAAGTAATCATAAATATCTGTCAATATAACTAACTGTTTTAATTGTCTCAGAGATATACTCTGCAACACCAAAATAAAATTGTTTTATCAGATCTCTTCTGTGTTCTTGCAGCTGTCCCCACGTCTCCAAAGAGAGTATATAAACGGCTGCCATCATCCAACATATTGAGCTTGGCTGAAATTCCTATAGGCAGACAATATGTCAACCAATTCCAAAATCGTTCACGTATTACAACTGTTTCTTGACAATAAAGCATAGCGTGCTTGACAAAATTTTTAAAATTCCGGCCACAATAATTACAAAACATATCTTTGTCATTTCCATTGAACTGTGGCTGCGCACCAGCAACAAGGAATGATTATACAAAGGATGTTAACAATTGTAGACACATTTTCCTTCATTGAACTATTATCTAGTGCTAGTTTTAACCACATACTAGGTGCCAAATCTTTAACAACATATTGGTATAACTGAAGTCCTGGCTTGCTTTGAATCTTTAACTTCCATGCTGCAATCTCTGAATTTCTAATAGACTCAGTTACCAACCTTTCCATTCAGATTTACTTGAGCAATATCCAGATTTCAAAAATTCATCCATGTGTCTCCACAAGTCATATTTCTCAAACTATTACGACGTCAGGTATAAGCCTTGTAATTTTATGTGAATGCCATTTCCACCTTAATCGTAACATGAAAATTCTACGATGTATTTGAAGGTTGTAGATCCGCTCCGAATGTATTTAACAAAATGCACAAACACCTAAAAGTGTTTAGGAACGTTTAAATTTCCATATAAATAAATAGCTAGGACTAGGATTTTTCTTTAATAAACTCTAGCCTGTTCGTTATACAAAAATACAAAAGCCGTTGGAGATGCACACATTTTTTGGATCACTTTCCTGCATAATTCCTTAGGGACAAATTGGGAATCTTGTGATAATCAAGGATACTATTAATACTTGATTCTATGAAGACTATTCATTTAAATTGCTTTGCTATATTTTCCGCTAAGTTTTAAAAACAATTTAACTGACAAGAGTTTCTTTACTTAAATTGGGTTTTTACGTAAATTTTATATCGATGATCTAACCCTCATATACTAAACTTGATCTCAAATTTAATTATCTGATCCTTATCGATTATTGAATAGTTGGTCGTCGTTCTAATATTCGACGACCGGAATGCAATATAAGATGTGAAGCTTGGTAGGCGCGATTCCTAAGGATCTGTACATCTCTCCTCCAAACGATTATGACTAACAACCAATGAAAATAATATATCTATATATCTATATTATAGGTAATATTGGCATTTCACTCAATCAAACTACATGTTGAAAGGATTTATGGTGAAGGAAAATTTCGAGTGTTGGAATACATACAATAATATATCTATATATCTATATTATAGGTAATATTGGCATTTCACTCAATCAAACTACATGTTGAAAGGATTTATGGTGAAGGAAAATTTCGAGTGTTGGAATACATACATTTTAAGACCAAACCGGGACCAGTTGCGAAAAATGCAACTGCGATGCTAGTGCAGTGCTCTGACCACTGAGCTACGGAAGCCATTGCTGAGAGCCTAGTCACGAGTTCTGTATATATGGTGGTGGTAATGCCGGGATAAGATTCTGGGTATATTATAGGTAATATTTGGCATTTCACTCAATCAAACTACATGTTGAAAGGATTTATGGTGAAAGGAGTGTTGGAATACATACATTTTAAAATGTATTTAAAAAGAAAATTGTTCATTTATAGATGCGCAGATGATGTGACAATGTGGTAAGAATAAAAAGCGTCACAAGAGCCGATGTACTTGCCACATTGTGACGTCCAATTGAGCAGGCAATGGCAAAATGGAATCTAACTATTATATACGATTTTTAAAATACTATCTATCATTTGGGGGGAAATTCTTAGGTATCGAAAAATATTAATCATGTCATCTGACGTGTTCCATGAAATTGAGGTTCGCAGAAATCAGACCATGTCAATGATATAATCCGTGAATATGCCCTCAAATAGATTAAATAGTAAGTTGCTATAGTGAAACTGAACACTATGGTAGTAACCTTACTCAAACTGTCTGTATTTTAGAGTACTTGCTGGATGATCAAATTGTAGATGGAGAAAATCCTCATGATTTGCCAGGTAAGCTTAAGATATACTTTCCCAGGGGTTGTTTTAAACTAATCTACCAATAAAACTCCAAGACTCTTATTTCAAGAGTTTATTGAATAATAATAATAATCAAACGATTTGTGACAATGTACTTCATCCCTACAAAATGTAACTGAATCAAGGATGATAATAATAATGATTCGCTATTTAATTACCGTTAAAGTAACACAGATTTTCAAAATTTAGACCCTGTGGACAGAAAAGCAATTTCGTAGGACGGAAAAGCAATTTGCTACAAAACCAAATTTATTAGGTATAGTTGAATATACGAGATAATGTTTAGGCAATGCCCGAACCAAGGCCAGGCTATATCACTTATAAGCATTGCTCAACGAACAACAATTAATGAAATCTCAGATTAATTAGAATAATTTAAGACAGGACCCTTTTTGCCCAAACGACAAGACCATTTTTGCTTGAATAGAGCTAATTTTTCGGATTGGGTGCTGTGAAAGTGAGTATTTGTGAAAATAATATTATATTTAGCATCCACAATCACTTTAATACCACGTCTAAATGCAGTCATAACTCACGAGTTACTCAGTTTCAATTATGCTTTTCAAACAATTTGTCAAGGAATTCCTTTCTCAGTTGATCGAAGAGTTAAAAAACTCGAGAGTTAAAAAACTCGAGAATTAAAAAACTCGTTAGTTATTTTATAACTAATCATATTTCATAGAGAGAGAGAGATATAGTTTCAAATGTGGATACTTCTTAACATGAAGTTTATTGTAAATTGAAATTTTGATTATTGTTTTCTGTGTTGTTAAAAAACAATGTTATGCTGTTGAGCTTTTAAACATATCGTACTTACATGGATTATAAGTGGCACCTGATATCATTGTATACTCGGCATCGACGCATACCTCAACTCAGGTGTCGATTAGACAATCATTATAAATTATATTACAACACAAAGAAAATGAGAAACAGAGAAAATGATATGGATGTTAACAGCATTTCAGAATTTAATCTTCCAAATTACTGAAACAAACACCGAGACAAACAGTTGAATCAATTCTTAAATCTTTACCTACTTATACCAATAGTTTGAAAGACAACGCCATTGAAAATATTTTGTTTCCGTATTAGGTAAACGACAGAAGACCGGAGTCAACGTGTCAGGTTAGTTACTATAGCAAGGGACCGTCATATATTACCTGTCTAATTATAAATTACTGCAAAATCACAGAACAAATCACGAGCAGTTCCATTGACAATTATATAAAACTTGAGCGAAACTGTTCGCTAACTTTCCTTGTGAAATTCATGAATAATTAATGAGGCTAAGCCACAATCACAGCGTGGTATTTTGGTCACATGTATAGCTTTGTAAAGCTCAATAAAGATTGAATACTGGCTAGGACGATCTTTAACAAAGTTATGAATGCTTATTAGGACGATCTTTAACAAAGTTATGAATACTAATTAAGCCTATAGCATCGTTCAGTGGTTCATTTCACAAGTACGATAAAATACTCGCGTCAGATCTGTATGGGATTTACAATGGCGAGTGCGTAGTGCCCATACAGATCTGCCGCTCGTATTTTATCTATTACTTAACTTTCGCTGAATTTAATTTAATAAGAAAACCGATAAAAAAAACGGCTAACCATCTAAGCTTTAAGTGGAAGTGCTGGGAACTATTCTCTTACTGTTTGCGCGCAAAAGAGGGCAAAACGTTTCCATGTACAGAACTAGCAACGTGGTGACAAACTATTGATATTCATTGTCTTAAGTAGAGCAAGAACGAAATTTGTCAATTAAGTTGGCAAGTGTTCTTCAATATCATTTTATAAAATAACCAGTGTTTCGATGTAGAATTATGTAAAATGTTGCACATACACTCTCATCATAGCACACTATTAATATATGTTTTCTCCAGCAGGTGAACAGACTGAACAGCATACAAAAAGTTATTTTGTGGAGGAGCCATGTAAGTTTAAACTTGTTTCACTAATTTTATATCAGGAAAACAATGAAACAACGTATCATATGCCATTGACCATGCTCTGTATATCTACATTACGGTGGAGTGAAATATTTTTTTGTTAATACTAACTTCTAATAGATATAGAAACTTGCTGTGAGGTCCTACAAATTATATGGTGTAAAATGGCACAATTTGGGCAATATCTTGAGGTGCCCTCCAAATTGGCTAAAATTGCATGATTTTAGGCTCTTTTGCATTTAATCAAGAAAAATGTTTTATCCCCTGAGCCCCCCCACCCCCCTTGTCTCCCTGACTACAGAAACAATAAAAAACAATTTGAGAATACGTGTTGATCATTTGTGAGCAAGGATCGTCTTATTCGGACAATATTTATAGTGGCTCTAGTAAGGCGATCACTAATGATCACTAGATTTTGAGCATCTCTGAGAGCTTTGTGTAGGACATCAAACGAAATAGTCGGGTGGCTTAACGTCAAATTTTGTTGCTATCGTTACTGACCGGAGAAAGCACGAAACTTTTCTCAGATCTTCAATTGGTTGCTTTAATCTATTAGGTGCCAAAGCAGATAAAACTGAAGAGTGCTTGCCATTAGTGATAGAGGAGCAAGAAGATGCATTGGTGGGTACATCAGGTTAGTCCTATGTGATAAGCGCTCTACCATTTCAATTTTAAATGCAATCTTAAAAAATAGTATAGGATTTAAACACATTTAAGCTCAAATTTCCGTAAAATACTTTGTGGTTTGAGAACCACTATCAAATCTAAAAAATGTTTTATTTGGCTAAAACGTTTTCTTATGGTTCTTCATCACCATTTTATGACAACACTATTACAAATGATCCAGGCTTTTCTTTTAGACCGATAGTGATAACTGAAACGTTTGTCACCGATGCCATCAAAGTTCTTAAACCCAATAATGCTGTCGGATGGGATAAAATTGGTGCTGAAAGATGTAAACGTCATCACACCAACGTTGACAACTCTTTTCAACTTATCACTTCAAACAAAAACTTTGCCATCCATATGGAAAGAGTAGTACCGTATTTACCGGGGACTATACGCGTTAAAGTTGCTTTATAGGACGGTGCGAAAAAATTTTTACAGTTTCAAAAACAAGTTAAATAGGTTTCACACGAAACTGAAGTCAAATTGCGTAAAATTCGCCCACCACTTAGAAATATCTGAGTCAGTCGGAAATATGAAACTCGAAGCTTATCGTCTTCCCAAGTCGGTCAGGTTCACGCGAATGGCTGAATGTGAGGTATATACTCGGCATGGTGTTTTGCAACACTGCTCTCGAAATAGCTCAATAAAATAAGAAAGACGATCTGTTGGCCTTGTTCCACAGCGACACAGAAGACAAGACGAAGATTTTAAAGGCTTCGAAGAAGACAACACCAAAAAACGGCTCTTTTTAGAGCGACCAGATTTATGAAAGAATCAAACCATAATACATCGAAACGTATAATAAAACGGCATTCAGTAAAAAATAAATAGAGCACAACAACTATTTTTGTTAAGTCACACTGACTGGTTTTACATTTTTACACTTTCATACTAACTGCTATGCGCGTTTTCTCCCAGTGCGCGTTTAATGTGTAATATGCGGTGTGCGTAATCGCCCAGAAAATACAGTACCTCTCATCCAATATATATTGAAGCTTTTCGTCATGGAGAAACGCAAATAAAAATCTAAATTATCTACGTTACTCCAGAATGAAGGGCCTTCGAAACATTATAATTCAATGTTCCATGTTTCGGCGGAAAACTCACTTTACTTTACGATATTGATATAATTTATGATATGGCCTTGATGGTTTACTGTAATAGTTCAGTGCAAGTGATCTTGTGAAAGTGCAAGTGATCTTGTGAATGCGCAATGCAAATTGGTCATGCTGTCAAGCTGTGTACTTTGAGAAAGTAGGCCTTACTGGCTTACTATAAAATGGTAATATATCTGACCTTCATAACGTGCACTTTAAACATTTGTTTTGTGGAAAGTGACTAGTTGCATATACAAATTACTGGTTTCAACAAAAATTATCTTTTTTCATTTTCTATCGGGAAAACGAGCTAGATTGCAAATGGTATTCAATTCCAAATTCAAGACCATTCTACTTAATTTTTGTCAACTTTTTCCCTTATTCTACAAATTCCAACCTTCTTAACATCAATCTCCTGGCCGTTTAACTATGGCTAACAAAACTACTATCCATGGTTTAACAAAGGAAAATTAAGCCTGAACACGCCCAGTTTTTGATCACCGGCCGAGGAAAAACGCCCGCTCAGTTTTTCGTCACTACCGCCTCTCTCTCCCCCAATTCACTTTGTATTGCTAAGGAAAAAATCGGCGTGCTCAATGAAAAAGGGGGCGTATCCGGGGGCGTAACTCGAAGAATACCTTCTTAGCTTACGATGTGCTCCCAAGGTAATTGCTAAATGAAGATTAATTCTACCTACCAGCTATATTAAGACCCTGTAAAATTCACCAATTTAAATCATGTTGCGCCGTACATTAAATGTCAACCAAAACAATCGAAAAGTAAAACTGAACTCATGATCAAGGAATATTTTTCTCTTTCTATTGGGTGAACAGTCAGGAAAACCGCAAAGTGGTGGGTCAGGTTAGTTGTCAAATAGTCTCACAGAAACAAAGTTGACTAGTTAGAGTGACTAGTCAGAGTGACTAGTTGCCTTTAATATACAAATTACTGGTTTCAACAAAAATTATCTATTTCATTTTCTGTCAGGAAAAAGAGCTAGACTGCAAATGTGTGTCAATTCACCATTCAATGTACCAGGTTAGTTTTTTCGTATGTATAGACTGAGCATCAAAGGCGCATTTATTATTAGCCATTATACACAACAATATCTTGTATATAAATGATGCGTGGAGTACAGTGTTTTAATGTTTCGAGTGAAGCCCTTTGTTAAAGAGAAACGCGAGTCTTTCGGTTTGAAGTTCGGAGCACTACACACTATATTTTTGCAGTACACAAACTGTACTACTTTTGCCTGCGCAGCACACTATATAGTTTTAGAAAGTATTCTAGGGATGTATATCTCTAGTATTCGCCTCATTGTCAATTAACAGGTTATGTTTATAAGTTCCAGTGCCATATATATTGTCCATATCATTGACTTGCAATGTCTCCCTGGAACCCACAATGAGCATATACTGCAATGACTAAAGATACCATTAGATACCGGTCAGAACTATCTCATACCTCGGATGAAAATCTTTGATTGAAAAATCTTAACATGTATTATAATGCAGGATAATTATTCGACTCAAAGCAATGAGAAATATGTAGTTGATTTGCCTCTTCAAGTGATATGTTTCACACTGTACTTTTGAACTTCGCTGCTCTTTTGCCATATAAATGTTTAACAGCAACTACATGCCCACATTGTTTAACTAATTTCCTTAAATATCTAAATTAGTTCCAATGCAAATAACATATATTTTGTACTTTCTATCAGGGAAAAAATAAAAAAACGTTGCAAAAAGCGATCAACTCACCATTCAATGTACCAGGTTAGTGATGTGTCATCCTAACAATGTTATCGTTAGCTTCTACTGTGCGTGTATTCGATCCATTATTCTAGAATACAGTTATGAAGTATACCATTTTCGTTACCAAAATATCTAAGTGACAACATTGAACGTCTACAAAAGCGTGTATTATCAATTATATTACCTGGAAAATCGTACTGTGATACATTGTCTTTTACTAGCCTAACTAGCCTTCATGACCGCCGATGTCAACTTACCAAGAAGACTTTTAATAGTATTGTAGCAAATCGAAATCATAAACTACATGATCTCCTCCCTGACGTTAATATTTCTAGTTATGTTCTTAGAAATCATAGATGTTAATATTCCTAAATGTAACACTGATATATTTAAGCAATCATTCTTACCTGCTTGTGCATCACATTGTAAATATAACAACCTTTTTATAAATTGTTCCTAATTCTTAATAATTTCCTTAATCTTTTGCATCGAAACACGCAATTCAGCTTTTAGCTGCAAGATTTTTTCTATTATCGTATCTATCTATCTATTATCTATCTATATGTATCTATCTATGTGTGTGTGTGTATGTGTATATGTATATGTGTATATATGTGTATATATATATATGTGTGTGTGTGTGTGTGTGCGTGTGTGGTGTGTGTGTATATGTATATGAAAATTTGACTGACCAAAGAGGAATTTAACCATAGGTCTCCAAATCAACGCATCAGCCTCTAACCTCTATATAACAAAACAGTGCACTGTATATAACTAGTGTTCACACCTTTACATCAAGGAGCTAAAACTTGGTTGCCTGGGCAGTGATGCTGCTCATGCAAAGCATTTACATATGTCAGAGGGACGTCGGACTGTTACTGTTGTGCACATGATGAAAGACTGCATATTGGACTGAAAAGGACGAGTAAGCATCAATATAACACTTGGGAGGGGCGGCTGTTAGATTTATTCTGGTGCAAAAACTAAGTCAGTGGTGCATCATGTAATTGTCTGGACTGCCTTTCAATAGATTGGTAATATTAACTCTTTCATTACCAGCCTGATGAGTGATCTGCCATTGAAGAGTAAAATTGTCTGGCATTGGATAAAATAAAATGTGTCAAATGACTGCCTTGGGAGTGGAAGGGTTAATACTTATTAGATCCCTGAAGTGTATTTTTTTATTATGTGTTCAGCAGTACAAATGCAATGCTTTGATAAAATAAAATTATTAATCAGTGAACATGCAAGTTTGGTTTGTTGTCAACAAAAAGTGAATAATTTAAGAACTAGCAAATGAACAGTTCGAGTGCCTATGAAGTGAGAGTTAAGTTTGTTTAAGAACACTTAAAATGACAATTGAAAGTAACATCTTAAAATTGCAGATTTTGTTTAGTTGCTTTGTTTATAAAATATATCCGTTGTCTAAGATTACGTACATGTATATGTAAATTTAACAACTTGAGGTCACACTAAATCATTTGGAAATTTACATGGTTTGTATTTGAGGAAAACACATGATTCATTTGAAATAATTTTATTTGATTATAGTAGAGGTATATGCGGTAATATTTGATGTCTTATATATGTTATGTCAATTAAGTTATCAAACAAACTGAAATATCTCAAAACCAAAGCGAGTAAACAAACATTTGCAATGGAAGTTATGCTGTCATATAGACTTAATTCCGTTTTCGTTTCATTAGCACTTTAGATTGTTATGTGTGGCAGTGTCATGTACTAATTCTTATTTTGATACAGGTATAAAATCATCACCAGCTACAAATTCCACAGATGTTAATGGTTGGTATAATTTTAAAAAAACTATATATATATCCTCAAGTTTCAAAACATTTATAAAAACATCAGGATAAAACGTTTCGGGACAAGCCCCTTTGTCAAGATGTATGTATGTATATATGTGTGTGTGTGTGTGTGTGTATTTTATACAAGGTGTCGTGTAACATTCTGTTTATTTCATAAACATGCACCTGGATGTCTGATGAGGTATTTTATTGGATTGAAGAACCGATATATTTAGGTGTAAAAATATTGTGTGTTTTAAATGTTTTCGACGCAATTTTATCCCAGTGGCCGAATAAAATTTGCTGAATAAAATTGTCTGTCTGTGGCCAGAATAGAACTATAGAATAATAATTAAAACTGTTGTTGGTAGATAAAGGGGTATTAATTTAGGACAAATTAACAATTTATTTATTAAACTTCTGTATGTTGCAAAATCCGATTTTAGGGAATTGACTGAGCATAATAAAAAGAAACGAGCTGAATATGTGGAAAGAATTGCTACAAAAAGCGCTTCACACAAATCAAAGAAAACAGAAGGGAATGGAGCAAGATGCAGGTTGTCCTGACCGTGTCTCAATAGCTCAGTGGTTAGACCGCCGATGCGTTGATTCGGAGACCTTGGGTTCGATTCCTGGTTGGGGCAGTCAGAGTTTTCATATATTTATAAAAAACAGACTTAACTCTCTGGCAAGGACAAACCTAACGATTTTATCTGGCTATTATTAATGCTAAACAATTTTATCTAGCACAGTGATGAGCCCTGATGCACACGAGTAAGCCACTGATTTGGGGAACCTATAAAGGGGTAGCTAAGGGTCAATTACGGTTTTCCACTCTCCAAAATAAAATTTTCTGGAATTGTCCAGATAAAAATATTAATATTTAATTGAATTTGAAAGAAAATGATCAATTTTAAAGTTGTAATTACTATTTTGTTGGCATTTCTTTTACACTGTAGGTGTGGAAATAACATTTGCATATAATGGACTAAAGAGACAGAAGATTTCTTATAAAGCTTTTGTTGCATTGTTGATGCGCTTTTGTGGACAAAAGACTTCACTAGACCCTTCTGCAAAGCAAGCAATAAGGACTTTGTGGAGCTGTATCTTTGATAGAATGCAATACGTGTGTATGGACCAGAGAACTTTTTCTGAATCACCATTAAGTCAAAGGTTCACAGCTACTGAAGTACACAGAGACACAACAGCTAGTCCAGTGATTGGTGTGCATTCAGTCAGCGCTCCATCTGCAAATAAAGAAAATGTGAATCAATCTGGCAACACAAAGTATTCCACCAATATACCTGATAAACACCATTCCACTTCAGATCTTATCCACAGGGAAAATCTTAAACAGTTGGAAGAGAAAGAAAATCGACAGACAGGTCGAATGTTTAAGTCCAGGCCACTGGCAAGGCGAGATAAACAGCAGGTGGAGTTTAACAAACAGGCAGCTGAAGTTATCACCATGGCAGCAAAGAGGACTTCATTCTAGGGTTCGCTCACTCCATATCAGGTGATTGTAACCCATCAACTTCATCAACTTCATGCCCTCAAACTGGGATGGAAAGCTCTCAGTACAAGATGTAATTGAAATTGCCAAGAATGCTCACTGCAATAAGGATTCCAGAACTGCCTATGACATTATGACTAGACCATGCAATGAAACGTTTTCATGTTGACAAACGTCATATTCTCCATGTTCAGGATAATATGAATTCAACAGAATTTGTCTATGATTTGAGAAAGAGAATACCACCAGGGTTACTAGACAGTGGGTATTCTGTAAACCAGTTGAAGAAACAGCAGAATGGAGAGTTTAATGTGATTATTCAACAAGAACGGACTGCAACTAGCTGGAAGATCAATCCTGATTACACCAATGTTTGAAGTATGTTTATCCTTGGTTACCAGCTGAAGAATATTGGCGGATTTATGGTGACGCGAGGACCTATGGTAAACAGAAGAGTGTTTGTTTTGTTAGCCATTGGCAACTTAAATAATGAACAGCTTCTGCACAATATCAAGATTCAGAGTCCACAAGAACTGTGGCCAATTTCAATATTTTATTTTGCCGATTCTCGATTAAATTTGGAATTAAATCTAGCTGGTAAATCTTGCATGACAAGCAATACAGGCTGCCAGAACCAATGGATTGAAGCAAGCCTCGAAATAAGTGCGAGTCATTGACCGGTAAATTTTTCGGTTTGCTCGGTAAATATTGTCAACTACTGGACATGTATGACCGGTAAATGTTTTTTTAATAAAAAACGTGTATAAGAGCAGGTTTTTGTGCCTCAAGTCTGAACAATTGCTTGTGTTTCGTTTGGGGGAAAAACGGAAGTCTCGCTTCTCAAAACATTGCAGGCATAGCGCCCACAGCGTACTATTTTATAGCTTGCAACTCAAATTACATTTGTGCGCCATAGGGCAATACCTTGTGGCACAGAGGCTGAACAGCAGTCTGCTGACGCTATGGCGAACAATTGTTCTGTTTATCATCGTCCAAACACAAAATATTCCTGCGTAAGTTGTGCGGTTACCATTTGTAATGTCTGTTCTGTGCCCTGCACTAGCGAACACGATCTTGGCGATAGCGAAGAAAATTTTCTGGTTGGGAAATCCCAAATCTGTCCAACGGGAAATGCGAATCAATTCTCACCTGCGAAATGTCAGCCACTGCCACAGAAGAAAATGAAAACCGGGAACAAAAAGCAAGCGCAACTAAGTTCCTTTTTTCTAACACCACAACTAACACACAGTGAAATTGCTAAAAAACCGACAACGACCACATGCACATCAACAGACGTTGGTGAAACAAGTAGGCAAGAATTAGCCAAAGATGCCAAATGACCCGCTAGTGAAGCTAACGTAACCTCAGAATGAACAGTTGCTGTTGAAATTGTCGAAACTAACTCTAACTTGTAGCTGTCGTATGATATCGACGGAAAATTTGCGCAAAACCTTCGATGTACTGTTTGTACGAGTACGAGCAACGCATCAAAGGGATGAAGTATTTTAATCGTACTGGACTGTTTGTCATCTTTTTCTTGCCAAGGAAATAAGCATTTTCTTGAGAATGATAATCTGTAAACTTACCTTGTAAACTTGCACAAGTACACTTATAAAATAGGCCCAGTTGCTCAAATAAAAAAAATTACAAAAACAAAAGATGACCGGCAAATTTAAATATTTACATGATGACCGGAACGAGATAATACATAACAGACAAATTATGCATGGCCATGGTGTAACATAACATATTTGTTTGAAGTTTTTTAAGAATGAGGTAATAAATAACAGACAAAGTATATGGCTGAATTGTTTGGGTTAAGAAAAATTTATATGTTGTATGAATGAATTGTAGTGTATGAACAGAGAAAGTATCTATTATTATTGAAGTGATCAGATCCATCGGTGCCATCAGAGGAAAGCTGGCAGCAGTATAGCAGCATCAGTTTACAATCGGTGGCATCGGTAGCATCTGATGGAAGGGATCAGTTTACAATCGGCATCCATCTGATGCAGATACATACTGATGGTTATATTGGACATATATGCTCAATAATGATGTCAAAACTCTAATGGGAACGACCGCTTTCGCCCACAAGCAAAGCAACAATGGCAGTGCCCAATGTGCGAAAATTACGGCAAACAAAGTCAAATTTCACCAAAACTAAAAATATTTGAAGGAAACTAATACTCCTTCTGAAGTAAGTTTACATAGTTCTTTCGTTTGAATGAAACTTGCTTAGGATTGGAGTGTCCCTTTAGTGTTTGAAAACAGTGGCGTCGCTACTGGGGGTGTCACACCCAAAGTTTTTAAAAAACTGGGAAAATTCGGGCAAACATGGACAACAGAAATTAAATTCGGGCAAGCTATGATATCGTAAAGTAGGACTTTATACTAAATTGTGAAATTGCTTAAAGATAGAACGTATATGGCAACATTTGTGGTTATGTCTTAATGTGCATCCAATAAAATTCGGGCAAATTCAACTGGACACCCCCCAATCAAAGTGGGTTCGCGACGCCCCTGATTGAAAATGTTGTCTGTCAGTAATCCACCAAAGGAAAATACACATTTTAAAGTAAAACCTTTTTGTATATATCTGTATTTTGTACATGTTGTAGAAACGTATAGTGCCCTGCCAGTTCAAAACAGATAACTAAAATATTTAATTAAATAGTGATTTAATTAAATAGTGATTAGAACAATTGATTGACAGTTGATTAATAGATGCTTGATTGAATGGAAACTGGTACATGTAGGTAATTTGTAACATAGCAATAATTAATTACGGTTTATTTAAACAATGTTCTTTTGGCCCCCCACACCCCCAGCTCACTATGTCCCTGACTGACATCATCGACAGAGTGCTATTATACAAATGCTGATAAGCCTGATGGTATAATTGGGCTATATGAGGGAATGGATGGAGAAATATATAATATAATAACTACAAGGTGAAATACTTTATATTTACATGAATTTTCGACACATTATAATTAAAGGACTACAAAGTAACTACAATTAACAAATACTGATCATTGGTTTAAATTAAATATTCGCTGGTTTAAATTAAATATTCGCTATTAAATATTCGCTGGAAAAAAACTACGCTTAAAACGTTCAGTGTTACATTTATATAGGGCTACGTTTTGACTATTTCTAAGGTTACGGCCATGTATACTAAACCTAGTCTCAGGAATCAAATATGAAAGGCGATCATTAGTCGATTTAATATCATTAAACAGTTTCTGTGATAAGCGATATCTATTTTCTTCCAATGATGGACTGGCAGTCAAGGATAAGGCATCTCTATAGGATCTAAATGGATAAATGATTCTGAATGCTCTCCGCTGGATTTGTTCGAGTTTATCAGATAAATATACTGGAAGACTCGAATGCCAAACAGGACAACAGTATTCTAAGACTGATCGAATTAAGGTTACATAAATTGTCAGCAAATCATCCACAAAGAGGCCACTGCGCCATAGAACTTGAATAATGTATAACCGCTTGGCAGCTTTCTTAATAAGTGCATCAATACGGTTGTTCCATCTAAGGTCACTCCGCAGATATATGCCAAGAGCTTTGTTGCTATCAACGATCTCAATGGGAACACCATCAACGTGGAGGTGAGAAAAAGTAGGTTGATGACGAAGGAAACTGACTCTAATTTCTTTACATTTTTTTGGGTTGAGTTTCATATGATTATTAGAGGCCCAAGATGAAATGGAGTCGAGGTCTAATTGGATGGTCGAGTTACTATTCCTGGATATCACCTCCGAAATCGATATGTCATCTACATATTTCCAATAATTACAGTTCGGCAGGACAAGGTCATTCACCATAACAAGAAACAAAATGGGGCCTAATTTCGTTCCCTGTGGCACTCCTGCTTGTACTGCTATCCAATCCGATACTGTTTCTCTCAATTTAACTCGCTGCTTTCGTTCGGATAGGAAGCTGCAAAGCCAAGGCAAAAGAGACCTACGCACCCCCAGCTTCAGAAGCTTTTTTACTAATAAGTTGAGGTCAATTCGATCAAAGGCCTTGCTAAAATCTAAAAAACATATACGTAATGAATTTGCCGATTTATCAAGATTTGACAGCCAGTTGTGGAACATATCACGAAGGCATTTAGTTGTCGATCCACCTTTAAGGCTGCCAAACTGTTTGGTGTCGATTTTTCCTCCTATATCTTCAATAATCCAACCAACAACAAACTCCTCAAGAACTTTCGGAGGGTTGGCGTTTAAGAAATAGGGCGAAAATCACAGTCCTCTTTAGGTGGTGTTTCTTTAGGGACAGGTGAGATGTTTGCCTCTTTCCAAGCTGCAGGGACAACACCAGATGATAGTGAGGTATTGAAAATATTAGTTACTGGCTCTGCTAATACATATGCAAAGATCTTTAAAATCCGTGACGGGATGTTATCAGGTCCAGGGGCTTTCGTCGGATTAATATTTGAGAGTTTATTACACACTTCATATGGTTGAATCGTAGGTACCTGGTCGATTGATGGTAAGAACGCTGGTAATTTGTTAAGATCCAAAGCAGGAATATCAGCGTTAACTGATACAAAAAAAAGCATTAAGTACGTCAGCTAGTTCTTGGTCACTTAAGATAGAGCCATTTTTTTCGATATGAAAAGATGTTGAAGTACTGGGAAGTTGACAGGGCGGGTTAGGATAAATAGTTAGGAAAATTAATGATGATAAAAACTAAAAATAAATAGCTAAGGTTAATTGATTGGAGTACTGGATACTAGGTACTGAATATAATAGAATAAATTGTCGATGTTGTAAAGCGCATTTGATCATATACACATGCTAATTTGCGCTATATAAATAGTAAACATTATTATTATTATTACTACCAGATAATCTCTTTACGAGTTTCCACCACAATCTACTATCCGTTTGTTTGAGGTGACGTACTTTTTCTGAATAAAACGGTTTTTTTGCAAATCAATAATATGTTTTACCTTATTTCGGTGGTGTCTCCAAAGAGGAATATTGCCATTGTGAAAAACATTTTGGCGGTGCAGGATAAGCTGTTTAAGAGAGGTAGACATCCAGGGTTTATCAGAATGATGAAGTTTAACAGCTTTTAACAGGAAAAAAGTATCAAGAACTTGTAGGATACTATTAGTAAAAGTAGAAGTTAATTCATCAACAGAGGGAGATAAAGAATCACAAGACCAGTCCTGAGATGTTAGCCATCTACCAAATGCTTCAACACCTGACTGAGGGAAGCGACGTACACGGCGTTTTGTAACACTTGGACTCACAGAAAGGGATCCAGCACTAGGGTACCATAGAACAACGTTATGGTCTGAACTTCCGATAGGGGCCGTTATCATAGGTTTATCGTACCAAGGTTGCATATTAGTGATGATAAGGTCTAGGGTTGCATTTCCTCTCGTGGGATCTTTAACTACTTGGACTAAATTGTGTTGATTTAGTAAATCACTGATGTCTAAATTGTTGCAATCACCAAGTATGACTAGTCCACAGTCCGGAGAAAGATTGCGAACACCGTCTATTTTTTCAATCAAGTATTTAACGAAGTCTTCTTGTTTGCTTATGCATGTATTAGGTGGACAATACAAAACAGCAACAAGTATACAAGAAAGAGGTCTAGGTAAGCGGTAAGGTCGTAACCATAACCACATACATTCGTATTCTGGATTTTCGAGGTCACTTCTCCACTTACATGTTATTTTATCAGATACAAAGGCGCATACACCACCGCCACGACCATTCGATCTATCTAATCGATAGAAGTCAAAACCAGTAATATAAACGAATGACGAGTCAATCTGCTCACTCAACCATGACTCGGAAATCGCCACAAAATCGGCTCCGTTTAACTCCAAGAAAATTGACAATTCATCAATCTTTGGTGCCAACGATCTGATGTTACATAGATGGAAACGGGGTATTTGTAGAGACTTATTACCATTTCTATTTTCTGCCGAAGAAGATGAACATTTAATTGTTATTAAATTATTCAAGTTTACCATCCGATCACGTGCGGAGCAACGATTTCTTCGATAAGAGATAATAGTTGGGATCTTACGTGTCTTGCCACTGCGTTTTCCTCTATATCGAAACAAACCATGATCTTTAAGTGTGGGGAAAGAGTGGTAGTTGTTTTTCACGTTAGGACGACAACGAAGTTCGAATAATTTATTTCGAGTGTAACATATCTTGTCAACAACCAAAGTCTGCATAAATTTTCCGGCCATTTGGTTAGGACGATGAACCATCTCCGATCTCAAAGTTGAATGTCCGGCTTCAACAGGGCCAGGATTCGGACAAATATCCACATAGATAGTTATGTCAATTGGAGGGTCATGTCCAGGAATCCAGAGATTAGTTATCCCGTGCATGGACCACTTGCTGATTGCAATTTTACATCTGTTAAAACCTCTGGGTGCGATGTTCCGTTTCGTTGGCGTTAGACGAGAGACATAAATCGCCAGAAAATTAGTCCTATTCGGGTTAACACCAACAATATTCACCAAATATTTTCCAGTATTCTTCCAGTTATTATTATTATCAGATTTATTGGAGTCAGGATAAACAAGAAGTATAAAATATATAATAAGATGGCAAAGACAAAAATTCGTGGCCGCCATGCCTGGCGCCGACAACCTATGTGAGTCCCACCTGTGATATAATTAGTATAGTATTAGCATAGTACTCTACCTCCCTGGGTGAGTAGTTTTGTAAGTATATAAGTTTGCATATTAATTAATAATTGGTCTTCTTGTTATGTCAAGAAGTATCATTATATTACATGGTGTCAGGTGTGGGGTATCTATCAGTGGAGCAGTAGGTTGTTCGAGGTTAACGGTGGGTGGAGCGTCTTATCAGGTAGGGATTCCTTATCACTCGCTGAAGTCGCAGTTTGGTCATTGCTATCTGATTCAGGAGCTGGGCAAACTCGCAAATGCTGCCTATTACGTCGATAGTTTCTTCCATCTTCTGTTTTAACTACATACGATCTTGGTGTGTGGTGATGCCTCACAACGGTCGCTGGCCTCCATTCTTTGGAATGAGTCCAAGGCTCTACACGCACTTTAGTTCCAGGCCGGAGTTCTTTCAGTTCCTGGCTTACATGCTGGTCACGCCTGTGAAGTCTGGCGTACCCCAAGGAACGATTCTTGGACCCAGTTCATGTTCCAGTTCTATTGAGGAGAGGTCCCTTGGTAAACTAAAAGGGAAAACAGCCAGGCGAGCATTGGAACCACTCAAGGACAAAGCACCCCTGACTGGGTCAAGTAAGGAAAGGTTGGTGGCCACTGTCCAAAAGCAAAGGGTTATTTGTAAGGAACTTGAAAGCCGGATATCTGATTTGGAAAAATAAATTGAGAAGAATAGCATTCCCATTGAGACCATGGAAAAAGATATCTTGGCCATTCTTGCTGATGGTGGTGGTGATGTGTCCCCCCACATGAACGTTTTCTGGGAGAAACAACGAAAGCTTCTTGCAAGGCCCAAATTTGGAAGAAGGTACCATCCGCACGTCATTCGTTTTTGTCTTTCCATCCATGCCAAGTCGCCAGCAACTTATCGTGAATTGCGTGATTCTGGTATTTTGGTCCTGCCAAGTGAAAGAACACTGAGGGACTATCGGAACTTTTTCAAACCAAGAGCTGGTTTCAATCCTGAAAACATCGAAACATTAAAGAATCAAACAAACCAGTATTTTGATATTCAGAGGTATGTTGTTCTTTCATTTGATGAAATGAAAATCCAATCAAAGCTGGTCTTTGATAAACATTCGAATGAACTTATTGGTTTTGTTGATCTTGGGGAAGAGGAATTAAACATCAGCAGTTTTGGCTCTACTGACCTTGCTACACATGCCCTTCTATTTTTTGTGAGAGGTGCTGCTACAGACCTTAAGTATTCCCTTGCATACTTCCTAACCAAAGATGTCACATCATACCAGATAATGCCCTTGTTTTGGAAAGATGTGTCTGTGCTGGAGCTAGTTTGTAACCTCTGGGTTTGTGCTGCTATTTGTGATGGAGCTTCACCCAACTGTCGCTTTTACCAACTACATGCAGGACTTGACAATGAAAATGATGTTATTAATTCAACAACCAACCTTTTTGTTCCCAGCAGAAAAATCTACTTCTTCTCTGATGCTCCACATTTGGTGAAAACTACCCGAAATTGTCTTTTTAACTCTGGCAGTGGCACCTGCACCCGTTATATGTGGAACAATGAGAAATATATGCTTTGGGATCATATCTCAAAGTTGTATTACTCAGATCTTGAATGTGGTTTACATCAGCTACCAAAGATGACAGCAGATCACATTGTGCTCAAATCATTTTCCAAGATGAAAGTCGGCTTAGCAGTCCAAGTGTTAAGCAATACAGTTGCTCAAGCTCTTCAGCGACATTACCCATCGGGAGAGGCAAATGAAACTGCCAAGCTATGCAAGATGGCAAATGATTTTTTGATTGCTTGAATGTTCGTTCAACCTTAGAGCATTCAAGGAAGCGTAATCCCATGCTCGCCCCTTACCGAAGAATCATGACCACCGTTTTGACTGGCTATAAAAATTTCAAACAGCAAGCGGGCGAGGGGTTGTTGCGTATACGTATTTCTAGTCTAAATATTCCAATTTTGTAGATTGCCACAACTCTTCAATCTGGTAGCTAGACTTTGTCAAACTATACGACATTATAGTGGTGTCAACTTGTGGAAAGTCTATATGGTAGTTCTTCAAAACATCTGTGACAGCTGCTTGGATTTATTATGTATCAATAAGATTTTTCAGGCTAGTAAATGCTAATAGTTTTGGAAGTTTAAATATACGGTATTCACTGAATAGAAGATCTGAAATATTTGTGAAGTGCCGCCATCGAGACAAATTTCGACCGGGAAAGTTGAAGCGCGCGCGATCAACTTGCGTCAGCAAACAGTCGATGTTTTGACACCATTAACGAATTTTTCAATCGGCTGAAGATCGTCTCGACAAACGAGGCGTGAAACTCGGAGCAGCGATGTTTCAGTTTTAAGATATTTATGAAAAAGATTTATATTGCTCTGCTGAATATTCACAGTATTGAGTACTCTTTTATATCTACTACAAACAAAGAAATATTGTATTCTAGCACCTGGATTTCAGTTGTGCAATCTAGTTCGTGTGGATTTATTCTTCTTAAAATGCACAGAATTCAGTTTAATTATTCGCTAAAAACATTGGCATACCATCCAAAGATCAATATCGGAGGCGCCTCATCGAGAAAGTCGAAAGCGTAGTGCATCACATGCGGTGGAAAGCACATTTCTTCCTGAATGAAAACGACACAAAAGAAAATTCAAAATTTGGCTTACCTTCCAACAACTGTGCGCCACCTATCAATGAAATGAAACGATTTGAAGAAGATCTCCTTCACATGACATCTGATGTTACTTTCCATTTTTAAATAAAATCAACGAAGACCTAAAGAAAGTTAATTCATCTCAAAGCGTTCTTGTACTCGCTGACAAGACGACAAACGTTTATGAGACCACTCAAGAAACTTATAGCAAACTTCTATTGGAAAATGTTACGAAAACGTATAAACTAAGCAATGACAACGTAACTATATTGAAAGACATTAATAGTCATCTTTCAATCGGAAATCGCGTGGACATTATGGCTAAGCGAAACGCATTCATCACTCTAAAAGACCATAAAGATAACTTTTCTTCCAACCCGAAATGCCATCTAATAAACCCAGCTAAAAGTGAACTTGGAAAAGCAAGTAAAGTCATCCTCGATAGTATGAATAACAGCATCAGATCATCCATTGTCATCCAGTGGAAAAATTCCCAATCTGTTACCAACTGGTTCCAAGCTATTAATAACAAGCCTAACCACATGTTCCTTGCATTTTATATCGTCGAATTTTATCCATCAATTACAGAAGATCTCTTAAACAGTGTTCTTTTATGGGCGAAAACTCATATCCCAGATGAACATATAGCTATCCATCAAATCGTCAACTTTCTGGATGTTGCACTAAATCTGCAAGACTGGAAATTCTCGCAAACAATACCACGACCTGCTTTACGTAAATAGCCAATCTAACCATCCACCTTCTGTCCTTAAGCAAATTCCAGCATCAATCAACAAACGCATTTCTAGCCTCTCATCCGATCAGTCATCTTTTGATTCTTCTGCACCATTTTATGAAAGTGCTCTCGGCCGTAGCAACTATAACGTTTCACTACAATTTTCTGGCAACAATCATCCCATCGCACCCCACCATCTTCGAGGAGAAATCGCCACGAAATGTCATCTGGTTCAACCCCCCTTATAGTAAAACTGTCAGAACGAACATTGCGTGGAACTTCCTGCAGCTCATCGATAAACATTTACCCAGAGTAAGTCCATTTCACAAGATATTAAAGTTAGCTACTCTTGCACGGAAAATGTAAAGAGCGCCATATCTCGCCACAACAACTGCGTATATTGTCAAGAACTTTAGCCCCCGAAGCTGGAACTGCAGAATCCCGAAGCTGGAACTGCAGAATCCCAAAGGAAACTGCCTTGTCCGGAACGTTGTCTATAAAGCCTAAGTTACAACAATCGATGAAGGAATTACGAAAGAATACGTAGGTATGACAGCTACTTCTTTCAAGGAGAGACATGGCAACCACAAGAAGTCTTTTAACGACATAAGATATTCGAAAGATACAGAGCTCTCGAAGTACGTGTGGAAGCTGAAGGAAAGCGAGAAAGAGTTTGTCCTACAGTGGTCCATTCTAAAGCGTGCAAACTCATATTCAGCTGGAGGAAAGCGATGCAATCTTTGCCTCAAACTGAAATTGTGTCTTATGAAAGTGGACAAATGGCATTCACTGAATAGGTCTGAAATCTTTGTGAAGTGCCGCCATCGAGATAACGAACTGAATTTTTATTACTTCACTCAATCGCCTGAAGATCGTCTCGACAAACGAGGCGTGAAACTCGGAGTAGCGATGTTTCAGTTTTAAGATATTTATTAAAAACAATTTATATTGCTCTATATTCACAGTATTGAGCACCCTTCTATCTACTACAAACAAAGATATATATATATATATAGTTTAAAACTTGTATTGTGGGTGTGTTTTCATGCAGACTGCCACCAGTAAAATTAATATTTTTAATTTGGATGAACAGGAAAAATGGATCAATAGAGTATGACGCGATAGAGATTACATGGATAAACGAATGGATGAAAAATTTAGTTACCCTTTTCTTCATCAGCTTCGCGTTTCGAAGATCGTATCGCCGCCGGTAGGTAGGGTACTTAGCCTTGTTTTTATTCTTGTATCGTTTCTTCTGCAATACCTATTGAAGGAAATTTGCAGGTAAATTAAAGATTGACGTCTGCATCGAGCACGAGTCGACCAAAAAAGTTGAAAATAGACCCTAGTGTGCTTCATGAACGAGTCAGTGATTCTCTTTAGGAAGAGAAATTTTAGGACAGAAAATTACGGAAATTTCTTCCCTAAATGTGAAGTCTACAGCTGACAATAATTATGTAGAAGTGTTTTTAGTTTGCCGGTCTGGGCTGACAAAAGTTGTAGAGGTAGCCTCCATGGTGTCATCAGGAAGGTTTTTGCCTGAGAGCATGGCAAATGCGAAAGTCGCTCGCATTCTTGAGATCTCTACAGAAGAGGCAAAGAACCTTTTTCATTTGTTTGAGAAAGTAGCGAGTTTTGATCGTGAAGATGTTGGATGGATTTCAATTTACTTCAATTTACCTCGCCTGCAAACTATGAAGGGTGATATACTGCCAAGCTTTTCTGAATACCTGCAACAAAATACCAAAGTTTTGAGTACGAGCCCTTCAATACACCTTCATCAGAGTATACTCATACAGTACTCAAGACGCATAATTATACAAAGTACTCAAAACTTTGGTATTTTCTTCAAAAAAATCTTGGCAGTATACTTCTAGAAGATGACTATGCGCGACTCCAGAGCTACATGGAGACGATCCTAGAGGTATTCGAAGAGTACGGCCTCGTAATTGCAGTGGATAAGACCAAGCTGCTGGGCGACGACACCAAGTACGACTTCAGGATCGGTGACGAGCCCATCGAGCAAGTCGATCACTTCCGCTACCTGGGGCACAACATCCACACCCACAACCGCGACTACTTTCTTAACGTCAAAATCGGTGCCGCCCACAGCGCCTACAACAAACACAAACACGTCCTTCAAGACCAACGTGTGAGCCTTCGAGCTCGCATGATCCTGCTTACGTGCCTAGTGCATTCCCGGCTTATATATGCGGTGCAAATTTGGCAACTTTCTGAGGTACAAATCCAGCAGCTCTCTGTTGTCTGGAACCGAATGGCGAGGAACATGGTCCGTGGAGGGTATGCAAGGAAGAACCCGGACGACGAATCGGATCATGCGCTGAAAATTTCCGAAGGGCGAGGGTGCTAATATCGACCTGCGTTTAGTCCCCACGGGGATGCTTGGTCTGCAGTGATGGGCAAACTGGTAATGCATCAACCGTCAACCGCCGTCCAAATGCGCAGCTTCGGAAAATGTGGCCTGGTAAATAGTGAAAAACTTTGAAAAAGCAGTGAGTTTTTAAACAATTTATTGCTATGAATAAACAACCAATACAAGCAAACAAAACGAGGATCGGAAGAGGAAGGCGGCAAGGCAAAATCGAGTTGAAACCGAGGAGCAAAAGGTCGAAAGACTACGGATAAAAGACATAAAAGGAGAGCGACACCGACAAAAGATATAATTACTGCAATACCAGACCATCAATACAAGTCATATTCTGCAGAAAATCAGCGGATTTAGTATAAATGTTTGTTTTGAACAAACACTGATTTCATGCCGAAACTGTAGAATGTAGTGTTGATGGACAAGCAAGTTTTATTTTGAAATATTCATCTATGCCCCATGGTGGAAAGTTGGCATGTTACGCCAAATATATTCGGCGTGGTATTTTGGTCCTCACGCCAAATTTGGCGTAAAAATAGTCCTAATTTTCGGCGCATTTCGCTGGCGTGGCGTAGTTTGGCGGTTAAGTCTTTGTGGTGGCGCAGTGGCGTGAACATAAACACATGTAGAAATCATTGAAATGTAAACAATTTCCGTGATTTTTTTCCGTGTTGAACCGCTGACGAGTGTGTTTGTGGGCGGAGGCGGAAACGAGAAAAACACGGGAAAACTTACGGAAACCTCTGCGGAGAGAGGAAAAACCATGGAACCGAATTCGAGCTGGAATGCAGATTGCGTACGTTAGTTGACATATTCAAGTGGAAATTGGTATTGGAAGGGAATTTCCCTTTTAGCGTTTAATCTAGTTACGGTCAGGGCGTGTGAAAAATAGCATGATCCTGATCTCACCAAGAATGTGTCAGGCGCGCCCTCAAAACTACAATAGATAACATCGCCTTTTTGTGTATTCTGTCAACCAGGCAATTGCGCGGATCTGCACGCTCAGCCATAAGAGAAAAATCGAAAGAGAAAAACACAAAAAATAGTAACCTAGTTGCACTATTTTGCAAACATAGTTCAACTTAATGGACAAATGGTCTAATCACAACACATTTAAAGTACACCAGATAAGACAGATACGGAAGTTGATTTATATGGCATGCACCGTGCCCTACCTTTTCCTGCTGAACTTTTATATGTTTTGTCAGTTTTTTATCCTAAGGGGGGACGTTTTACGCACATGTGTCAAAATGCCTCATTTTCAAAAAATAATTTTTATTATTTTGAATTTCTCTTAAAACCTCGCTCAAAACTACCTGACATATCAGAAATAGCTTTCTGAGTATTATGAATTCAAAAATTTTCCAGAGCACAAGATGAGCAATTGAGCATGCCTCAAATTAAGTTCCTCACGCTTGCTCCCCCCCCCCCCCCCCCCTTTGGCCCTTTTTCTGAAATTCTTGATCCGTCCTGATTGTAGGTATAAATAAGTTTATCGAGGGGTACGTCTTTAATGTGAGTTTGCAGCTGTACTAACAGTTATAGAAAATCTTAGTTTGAAAGTATAGACTACTAATATGTATGTATACGGTTGTATAATTGGACAATTGATATCCAGTAAGAGTCAGACCAGTATAATATTCGCGATTTTGTAATAACGTAAAATGGAAAGTCAAACAAGCAAGTCAGACAACAATGAAAATGAAGGTAAGAATTTAAGATTTACTTTGTCAAATAGAATGTTAATAGATCGGTCAGTATAATCTGCAGACCGCAGACTGCAGACTGCAGACCAAGTATAAAATGCAGAATAGGTATAAAATGCAGACTAAAACTGCAGACTTGGTGTAAAATGCTGACTGCGATATAAAGACTCACGTTGAGTTTCACAACACAGAAGTTCAGAAAATTCGACAAGGAATACAGTAGAGCCTTTAAATATTGTTGGTCAGCAGTCACATTAACTTGATCATCAAGGGAATCGAGGAGCTGTATAACGTGATAAGGTCAGCACTAGAGGCAATCCACTGAGGGTCTTTAACCGAGTGGGGACTAGTACTAGTTGCTAAATTATATATCTGCCCTGCCAGGTTATCTTGACTCTTAGATTACCAATAATCGCCAATTGTCAAATACTCTTAGATTACCAGTAATGGGTAATTCCACAACAGTATATTGTAGGATTCTAGAACTCAACACCAATCCTAACCCACCAAGTGGGGACTACGACTAGTTGCAAAATTATTCAAGTTTCTTAATTTTTTAAAACACACAGGTTGGGAGTTAGGGTTACAATGAAGTTGAAGGCGGGGATTGGGCAGGGGTTTAGCGTTAGGAAGATACTTAAGGTGGGGGGTTAGGATTTGTGTTGTGTTGGGGTTGGGTTCTAGAATCCTACAATTTACTGTTGTGGAATTACCAATTATTGGTAATCTAAAAGCATTTGACAATTGCCGATTATTGGTCTTTAATCTTTAATCATGTATTCCTAAAACAGTTAAAAACAGTCAAAAACAGTTGGTAATATAGTAACTAGTCCTAGTCCCCACTCGGTGAAAGACCCTCGGTGGATTGGCTCTAGTGCTGACCAAGGTGATAAGGACAACCTGTGTCACATGGTCTTGTTACGGTACCACTGGACAGCGGTCATTTTCATAATCAACAAAATGTCAGTGATTGGAATCTTTGTCGAATTTGCTGAACCTCCGTGTTGTGAAACTCAAGGTGAGTTTTTATCGCAGTCTGCATTTTACACCAAGTCTGCAGTTTTAGTCTGCATTTTATACCTATTCTGCATTTTATACTTGGTCTGCAGTCTGCGGTCTGCAGTCTGCAGATTATACTGACCGGTTAATAGATGTATTGGGACATCTTCGTATACAGACCAAGGTATGTATGAAATATATTGAGGTTATGATAACCTACGAAGATCGAAAGAGTAAAATCTGTACGAAAGTCCCGAAGGCAACTATACGTTCATGCAGTAATTTATATTAAAGACAGAGGAAACGAAGTCATATTACTGAAATAATATTAAAGTAACTTTTGTAGTATATGGCTTTGCCAGTTTTCGTTCGTTTCCTTGTTACTTGTTAGATTTTACCTCTAAAACAAAATTAATGTTTCTCGTTTCTCGTCCGAATTTCTAAAAAGCAGGGAATCGGAGTCACTTCTGTCAGTTCTAACTTCAAAGTAAATTTGAAGTTATGGCAAAAACCTACAGTAAGTAGCTAATAAAAAGCCACACAAGCTCAGCATAATAAAATACCCGAAACGGGAAAAATGCAATGGTGTTATTAAATAACAAGCAGTTTTACAGCTTAGACAGTCGTAGTTTATTTCACAGCACATAAAAATAACGACTGTTCGCTGCTTTATATTAGCTTGCTGTTCGGATATAGACAAAATACAAATTAACGCTATTAATTAAAAGCGGGAAAGTGGGTGTGATTAATGAGGTTATGCAATAACCAAGGTTAACAGATAGGTAACCGCGCGCCGCATACGATCGAGGCAAGCACGTGGTGAGAGGAGCAGGCCTGCAGACTGGCACGAACTGCTGTGCACTGCCATTAGCGCACTTGCTAGCGTTAAATACTTTGCATGACTCAAGTACTTCATTTTTCAAGGATATAGTTACCCGGATGCATAGGCGTACCTGACCAGTTATGTTTAGGGGGGGGGGGCATTGTTGCCCGAAAAATTAAGAGTCAACTCAGGCGCAACTTCATATGTGATTAGATTTCTCAGTGGTATATTCATCTATCGTATGTAATATAGCAATCAGTATTTAGTATAATTTTAAACCGGCAACTGCAAAACAACTCTAATAAACATATTACTTTAATATTAAATCATTCTCATGAATATTTAACAGCAATATTACCCAAATTTAACCTAAATTTCTTTCAAAAAGTGCCCGAACTTTTCATTTTTAAAACTTGGGAGGTGGGGCAATTGCCTATGCCTGGATGCAGTATCTACCACATAACACGTGTTATATTATGACAAGTCAGTATATCAGTGTATTCTATTATGATAATCTATTTGGAAATATTTCAGGAATATGTCATGCCTGCAACAAACCAACTACAAATGCTCACAAATGCCTCAGATGTAAAACGTTTGTCCATGGAATCTGCGGAGAAATTCCTGAAGGCGAGGATGAGGGATATGGTGCACCTGTCATCTGTAAGTATGTGTTCTAAATAAATTGCTAATTGTTTAGTTTTAATATTTGATAGTGTCATAATAACCAAAATATGTTACTTCAGCCAGTTTAGGGCCAACAAAGAGTACCGTTGAGTTGCAATCTCAGGGACAGGGTGTTAAACGTAAACCAACAACAGGTATGTTTAAACCGGCTAACCGTGTTCTTCAGTTTGTAGAATTCTTTATTTCCACCTTAATTGCGATATTTGCTACACTAAACACCAAACCCGTAGCAAGTGATCCTGAATAACTATAAAATAATAAATTCCAACATAGTGAACATAGCCATACATTGCATGGGTCTTTTGGGTAGTTGTCCACAGACTTAGTCGTGCACTTAAGGTCTGCCGTAATTACGTGGAAAATAATGTAAATAATAACAATAGCTAAAAGTTAAATAAAATAATTAAGCCAATATGAGTCAATTAAGCGGCCAATTAGGCCACAAGCTAATTTTTTCCACTTGGGAAATTTAGGAAGAATTGATATGTTCAGGGATCTGATTGGTTATGAATAGCTAAATGTTCCCAAACGTATACTTTTATATTCCTGTCAAACTTATTTTGAATGAAATTATTAGGTTCATTCAAAATAAGATACCAAGTGCAAAACGGGCTTATCTTTACCCTCCAAGTCCTTTTTTTGCGGTGGCTGTTGGATCCAACGGTACTGTGCTTGTTCTCTTGCTTCAGAGGAATGTAAAACAAGTCTCGCATCATAGAACTGACAATACACCGTTTTCCACGTATCCAGAGAAGAACCTCATGTGCTTGCATGTGTTCACAAGATCTAACACGTTTTTGACTTCAGGCCAATGGAGCAACAACTGGGCTACTTCTTCAGAAGATTTACTACCAATAGCTGACAGTGGTGTTAACGAACTTTCCTTTGCTTGTGAAGTCGACTTAAGTTTGAAATCCTTGAACTCGCTAATTAATGTGTCGATCTTTGCTCCATACTAATATTGTTAGATTTTGGGAGCATTGTTAGTGTTGACTGTACTCGTTTTGTCGATCCAGATTTATGCACTTCTGGTGATAGGAAGTTTGGAGATGAGGTGGTGCAAGACCTGTTTTTTAGCTTTATGGTCCGCCGTGCTTTGAACCGCCAATACACGTTCTCTTGCATTTTTAACTGTTTTGCCATGACGGCGGGCTATATGTCTGTCAATGGTAGTTTTATCTCGACGACAAAGCTTGAACACGTTTGCAGTCTCGCCAGTCCTACAAAAAATTCAAAAATATCAGTTCTAAAGTAAGACACGCACCAGCAACCATACAGTTAGATGGAATAGTCACGTTTAAATTCAAACCGTTAACTTTAATTATACACTTACTTATAACATGTAACGCATATTGCCCACTGTTTCATAGCCTCTTTTTTCTTAAGATCAGGATTATCTTCAGTTTTCTTTTTCTTTGGTTTTAGCCACCACGCATTTTAATCAATTTCTGAAAAATAGCAACAAACACAGATCATGAGATAACGGGACGGAGACTGATGTTTTAATTTTAATGATTAATTAAGAAATAGTTATTGGACTGTTGAAGAACTTACAGTTCACTTTGAAGCGTTGCAGGTAGTAATCTTTACCTGTTACCATATAATATACACTCGATACCAGCATAAAAATTTAATTTTTTTTTTAGTAGACCAAGAATGTAAGAAAAGGAAGGATCGAGGGATTGCTGTTATGCAAAATTTGATAAGCATTGCATTAACTGTGGTGAAAACGAAATCTGCTGCGGTACATTATGAGACAATGGTTGCGTCACATTCCTTCACAGGCTCTGACGTTGGAGAGTTTGGTCACAGTCGGAAACAATTTCAGGTAACAGATCCTGCATAATCATAGATGACTGCCAATTATTATTTCTCGAGCGTCGTTAATTTGTGTTTGAATAACATACAAACTACAACAACGACTAACATGCTAATCTAAATTTGTATAAAATATACTAATTTATTTTTTAAATTTCAGTGAATCTTACGAGCAGCAGAGGTATGGTGTGACAGTGAAACAGCCAAGTACCTATCCAAACCATTGCCATCAACTAAGTTACCACCACATTATTATGTTACCTGTGACAAAGGAACACCCAACCGAATAACAAATCAGGCTGTTATGCTAAGAGAAGTCTACCATGGTACTCATAATGATCTAGAAGGAGATGTAAGTGGCGCAAATGCACCAGAGCTGGCCCAAAGTAGTCTGTTTGGCGACATTCGAGAAACATATCCATCTGTTGAAGAATCCGTCGTGAAGGGAGCGTGGATGGGAACTGTGTGGTGGTCCTTACCAAGCTGCAAACTTTGCTTTGACACTTGCACCCTGCTAGATCACGAGCAATACGATTCCATTATTTCTTCTGTTTTATGGGATGCCCCTCATTTCCTTGACCTAGCCTTCTCAGATGTTTTTGACGGGAAAGTTTGAATAGTCAGATGTTTTTGACGGGAAAGTTTGGGCTAATCCAGCGCCTGGTAGAAAGATCCAGCATGGTTCATAAAATCTTTCAAAGAGGGAAAATGCTGAAAAGTGCAATGGAAATGGCGACAACAGATGACACGTTTGTCCTTAGGCTCACGAGTCGAACATGTAGTACCAGATTTACTCCGTCACAGTACGTTGAGTTCAAGAAGCTGTTGGTTAACCTTCCCCTTTTCGTGAAGACCTTTCGAAAATTAAATTTCTCTGAAATAAAGGAGTATATGATTGCGGGCGAAGATTTTCTCCTGGATCTGTGTGGAGTAACCGATATTCTACGTCCAATCATCGAGATGTTTGAGGAGCTACAAGATTTGAGCGTACCTTGTTGTCAAGTGGTGACCTGGTGGAAAAAGACGAAAGCCCACATGAAACAACTGCAGGAAGAACTCTCATTGGACAATCCAACCTTTATGCTACCCTCGCTGAAGCCAACATCGTAGATATCAAGTCAGGCGTGTATAAAGTAACCGATCTAGTACCAGGATGGATGGTTATTTCCACAGAAACAGTCGGGGATGGAGCCGATAATCAGACCATTGATACCTGGAAAGTTCGAGAAGCTGAAGATGTCGAGAATGATTTAAAAACTTTTGTTGCTGATATCATTGCCTCATTTGACCTCAGAGTCCAGAATTGCACTAAAGAGCTGCAGAACACTCTTGTGTGTATGGATATGGACATACTATTCGCCCTTCTATGTGGAGAGCGGCTAGCCCGGAAAGGCGAAACTGTCGCATGGTGAGGCAGAGCTGGAAGTTCATGGCCAAGAAGATTTCCAAAGATTTTTCAACTACATTCATCAGAAATCTTAATTTAAGAGGATGATGAGGAAATCTGCTTTGACCCAGCTTTTGTGACCACCATTTTTCGCAGAATTAAACAAGGTTTAAAGAAATACCTGTGGAATTCTTCAGGAGAACATCTCAGATCATGGTTTGCTTTGCCGAAATCTTATGGTTGCCAAAAGAAATTCTCCCAAACCGATGATCTGAGCGCTGGAAAGGAGAGACTTCCCTGTTTCACCAACACATTCATGCTTACAATGTAAAGTGGTCAGCAGCCAATAAAAGCGAAGTTAAATGAAGTGGCAGTTTACAAAAGCGTTTACACCGGTGAAGCACTGTTCAAAGCTATAGAGCCATTCCATAATTACGTGTGTGACAGCTTACAATGCAACTACTGACATTCAATTTTTTTCGCTTGTTGTTTACTTATTTAGAAATATCACATATAAGTAAACTGAAAATACCAAATATTGTTTATACATCAACTCATAAAATATTCTAGAAAATATTTTTTGTTATGACGTGTGTGACTCAGACAACAAATACTCTAAAATTTCTAATTCCCAAAAAAAATTCTGTGAAGTCACCTGTTTTCATGTTGTATATGCCTGTTGCATAAAACAAACAACAAAAGAAGATCATACCAATAATTTATTTTTTTTGAAAACAAAACTCATGATGGCACTATTACATCGTAAACATAAGTGACGTGTGTGACTAGTGTGAACTGTAGACAGTTTTCATAGGTATGAGCAATAAGAAACCTGGAATAATAAAATTTAATATAAAAAATATTAAATTCTACATGCTAAAACATAAAAGCAGTCTTAAAACACTGCACAGCAAGTTTTTCTAAATTATGACTGATATTGTGTAACAAAGTTATAACTGCATACAGACTAAGTAATTAGCCCAAACAATGGCTCTCTGTGCGCAATATTAAACAATCAACATATATGTTTGGCTTGAGTAAACCACAGTAAATGCAGTCAATAATCAATTTAGATCATGAAAGCACGGTGTCCACGGTTTCCGACTATATGTGTTGAGGGTTGTGTCGCTATTGACATTGCATTGGCGAAAGGGGGTTCAGAAGCTGTCGTTGAGTAATATTACAGTGTGATGAAGTCGAAAAAAGCTCTGGCGGCCAGTTAAATTAAACTTTGGCTCTGAGGTATGTATGATTGACATGCAGATTCTTTGAAATCGCTAGTTTCATACATTACTCATTCGACAGTTTCTTTTTTGATGGTTTATTCTTTTTTCATATTATTTCGCAAGCTTGTCAGTCATTCACTGATCCATCATCCATAGTCATAGTCGCACTTAATTATTCACATTCCTCGTTAATCTCCGAAAATCGACTGGTGCATGCCTTCAGTAGTACAAGCACATCGTGCAATTGGAGATGTTGCTGATATCTATATCAACGGAGACAAGCAGGCATCATTACCAAAGCACTCTTTGCCAATCCTAGGAGATGGTGCAAAATATTCACAAGAAGGAAAGGTCTTGAAGAGCCGATTACCATTCTTATTGTAAACGTAACTATTTTTTTACCTTGTCATGTTCTACTTCATTCTCATGACAAACCACATTTTATATCTTAATATTGTTGTTGTGTAGTAAACATGAATAACACAGTACGAAAAAAAAAGAAAAACTGATTGAATACGAGATAAGTGTTATGCAATATGGTGGATTGGTGGCTGAAAAAATTGTTGAAAAAAAGATTGCTGCATGAGAGAAAACGAATTGAAGCGTAGAAGGATATTGTAGGTTCGTGTTTTTATATATGAAACCGTAACGAAATTATTCCTTGCCGGCATCGTGTGAACACCTAACCGTAATGATTTCATCACGGTTTTACGAAACTTTTTTCTCTGCTAAAAAATATGGGGTAAAAGAAGTGCGTTAACTCCATTTTAATAAAAATGGAGTTAATGAACTTGATAGTTGGGTTTTCCATATTGGCGATCCTAACAGGCTTGTGTAACACATTACAACTGAACTTAAGTTTATTACAACAACGTTTGACGGACAGTAAAAAGAAAAGACGCATTTTATTAACCATTTTATCACAGCTAGGTACCAGAGGAGGTGTTCAGCCTATCCCACGATGATTTTCTTTTGAAGAGGTATTATTAAATGAGCGTATCTCAAGCAGACCGTTTAATTTATGTTTTCTTTTCACCAGGCTTCGAGGAGTCCTAATTGGTTATGCATGTTATGATTTGTACCGCATCAATATATTGTGTTGGTCTTGTACTATAAGAGAATTTGCCTTTTAGCCGTCGGATTGCAGTGAGCGACGAACGAGACAACCGCCATGGTCACACGAGGAAGACTCCGCTTTGGTCCAATTTGTGGCATTACATAAAGACCTTCAAAATACTGACAATGAATGGCCTTCACTTCGAGTAAACAATCCTTACTGGGAAGCACATACTTTCTTGAGTAAATCCTGTGGAACAACAACCAGAACTGGTATGAATCCTCTGGGTAGAAATATATAAACTAGTCAGTGAATATAAATATAATCCACATGTACTATATTATACATGCTGTTGATGTGCATGTGTTTATAAATATTGGTAGAATGTTGAGGGGCTAATAAGGTAATTCTGGTGAGCATAGTGGTATCTTTTATATCATTAGTGTGAGGTTGGTTCATTTCCACCTTTATTCTTGCCCTGAACATTTGGTTGTTTTACAGTATATATAGATCATTATTGTATGAGAAAGTAACTTTTCTGTTTGTGTAGTTACTTCCATTCGCTCAAGAATTGTAAATGTGTTAAAAAAGAAAGGTACCTTAGATGAAGTTGAAAAGCTCTACAGCATAGATTATGAAGATGTTGATGAAAATGTTCATTCCCAGAAAGAGGCTTATACCGGTTCAACTTGTGTGAATGATGTTGATCTGATTAAAATAAAGATCCTTGAACTTTGTGAGCTTTTAGTAGAGAAGGATGGTGCTCAATCATTGACCAAGCTGCTTTCCAGAATTTGTGCACTGGTAGGACATGATGAGATTCTGAAAGGTGCTGATAGTTTATTTGCAAGTGTTGCCAAATCCCATGGTATCAAGTCAAATGCCTTAAAATATGTCTCCCTTTCACTGGAAGCCATGAAAAACCTACAGAATGCAGGAAAGGAAAACCTACTGATAAAGTTTGCACAATGTGTTGGTGTAATGAGGCCAGATGGTACAGACACCCTTATGCCAATTGGTCGCATGCCTTTTGGATTGGTTGAATACCAAGTTAAATTCTTTACATGTACCAACACACAGCAGGTTTGGATATTTGTGATATGTATATTTTGCTATATGTGCATTGAGTGTTGTGGTATTAAATGTATAAAATTTGAGGACTATCTTATTATTCTACCTGTACATGTACATAATGTACTGCTGTCATGTCTGTGAAAAGGATTATAAATACTTCCATAATAAAAATTGTATATTGCACATGTAATAATTAATATGTATATGTGCATTCTATTTCTATTACATTTGTAATTACAGATATCGATGCCACAAGATTATGATTTATTGCACTCTGTAATGGTTTCTGAATTTGGCCAGCGCTTTAACCGTCTATTTAGAGGCCCGATGTGGAGTAATGTGTCACGTGACAACATGAAAATTCCAATTCATGTAAGATGGTAGAATGTTTATTGTAATACTGTTATTACTTCACTGTCTGTCTATGGAAATCTCTGAAAACAACAAGCCTTGTCCAACCAGGATGTGTAAGATACTTATATATAATAATGGCTCCTAAACTGCATAGCTCAGTAATGTTTTGTAAACTGGAGTTTTTTTATTATTTCAGGCACACGTCAATGTTGCATGTGTTGGCAAAGTAACACGATGTGAAGACATGAAATGCTCTGAATATAGTGTGAAACCAGGTATAGCATAATTATTATATTATTATTTTATTAAAAGGCATAGCCAAAATTAATTCAAGTATGTATTGCACCATTACTGTTTTAACCCTTTCACCGAGTCAGTGACAGACCAACTATATATAGTTTTGTGGCTGATGCCAGATGATAACCTTCAGTCAAGGGAAAAAGTCCTGGCTAGTTTTGGCTGCAGGCCTGAGAGAATGGGTAAATTATGTGTAACTTATTATGTCTACTGCTGTTAAAAATTCAGGTACCATCACTGAAAGTATTGTCTGAGTGTCATAAATCTGGACGTTTCTGGGTTAAAGCTGATGGAACTGACTTAAAAGCAGCATTGCAAGAATCAACGAATGGTGAATGGAATGGTGATGTTGATCTTGGTGATGGGAAATTGGGCAAACTTCGGCAAAAGTATGAAGCCCGAATCCACGAGGTACACCAATGTGCTGACAATACCCACTCATCCACTGAGAGTCAGTTGTTTGCTAAAAAAGTTCTGGATGGGTTTACCGATGATAAAGAATTTCTGGTACAAGGTTTGAAAAGTGCAGACCAAGTTTGACAAAGGTAACACACCAGAAGAGACTTTAAAAGGATTGAACTGGGAAGTTGTTGAGTACAGTAAATTGCTTGAGCAAGCACAGCATCTCATCTTGTATATCAATGACCTGTTAGATCTCTTGAGGCCTGAGTTCTTGGACTTTGAGAAGTTTATTATAGATTTTGAAAAAATCGAGGTGTCCTTCTTGACTATTTTAAAAACCTGTTTAAGAAGAAACGTCAACCTGCTGCCACTCATGTGTTGGTTGTAATGGTATCTGAAGAAAGGAGGAACAGGAAACCATATGCAGTACCGGTGCAGTATATTCCTTATCACTCATTTGGTGATCAATTTGTCAGACAGCTATTGCAAGAAGTGAAAAAAGTTATGGTTGAAAACAACATGGAAGTTGTAGGTACAGTATTATGGATGTAATTGTTACATAATTGGGAATAATTGTTATAATATAATTGTGAAACAATCATTTTACTATTTTTGGATTTTGCAAAACAATTGGGTGACTTCTGGTTTGGTGACTCCTCTGTCAAATTATTAAAACCATTAATTCAGAAATGTGTAAAAATTATTGAAATTAAAGTATTAAAAGGAAATAATAACACTTGTTCTTGAAGAATAATTATAATGAAAAATCACACTTGTGTTTGGTGAAATATTCACACATACCATGTGTGTGAAGAACGCGTGCAATTTTTCTTTAATTCTTCAAGAACATTCAGTTATTTCCCACACAAAAACGAGTAATTATTAATGGCAACTTTTTCTTAATTATTTTAGGAACTGTTACTGATGGTGAATTTAGTACACTGAGGACTAATGGAGAGACAAGTGGCCTTCATATCTGGCAACTAATCCATGAATTAAAGCAAATGGCTAATAACATATCCAAACAAAAACTGGAAATGATATTGCAATGTACATTGGGTAAGGATGAACAGTATACCACCAAAAGAATGCTGAAAAACACAATGACTTATTTAGTTATTTTCAGTGTAAACGTTAGCTAGGTAAAGACAGTGTTGTTGGGATATGGTTTGGGGTATAAATTGGATTTTTGTTAATCTTACTTTGAAATGTGGGTAATTATGGCATATCATGCTTCTGTGCATGTTGGGTATTTTCAGCATTTTTTGTCAGGTATTTGGTAATACTACAACCCCCTTGGTGTATCCTACCTAGTGAAGTGTATATATATATATATATTATATATCTGACAAAGCCAATTGATGAGTCTCTGACAGATAATACTATCTCTTCTTTGTAAGAAAAAAGGTAAAAAATCATGTACAGTAATTTATACCTGACACTGTCTTGTTTACTCCCAACAGATGCCAATGGTAAACCTGTTGCTATTGCACAAGATCAGTGGATACCTCAAACCATTCTTGAAGAGATACATGACCTCCAAAAGAAAGGCATATTATTTCATGAAGCTGTAGCCCATGTTCGCTCTAATTTAGTCTCCCATGATCACACTCCAACGCCTTACCGACACAACCAGCCAGAAACACAGTTAGACATAATGCGCTCTCTACTTTCGGCATGCCGTTTCAATATGGAAAAGCAAAGGCGTTGATTTTTCTATATACCTCTATGTACCTGAAGAATCACCAACAACTGGTACAGTGCATCATGAGAGGGAAGATCACTGTCACATATTGAAACGGGTTGCCAAACAGACACGAGAAGGGGCATACATGGCACTAAATCTGGATGCCTTTGATGAAGCTATGAGGGACCCTTCAACAGGTCTCACGCACACAGCACTTGTTGGAAAGCGCAAACAGTCAGTCACTGATGCAGAGAAACTCTTGTCATACCATGTTGCTAACTTTCTCAGTAGAAAAGGTTACAACATAGAAGCTAAGTATGTGGAAATAGTGGCAAAATGGCATGAAGCATCTGATGGAAGGGGAATGAGCTAGTTGCAAAGATGCAAAGCAAGCTTGCTATGCTAAACTATTTATTAGAAGCACTTATTCCATGGTATAATTGTGGCATGGATCTGTCTACCATGGATATAAACAGGTAAATAGACCATGTATTGTCATTTTGAATAATGGTCATTTCCACGTCCATGGAACTAGCACTGTACAATCACCATCATTATCATCCTATCATCATAACCACTACTGTTGTTAATTCATAGATCTTTTAGTGGATTGCGTGATTTTAGTTGGGAAACTGCAATTACAACCAACATCGAAAGCCAAGAATTCCGAAGACGAGAAAACTATAACATTGGTTGGGAGGAACACCCAAGAGCTGGGACAACAGACGATGTTGAGTGCTTTTTCTCACTGTACCATCAGAAGCTAGGAACAACATTCACACTGAAAAACCAGGTTTAAAAACCAGTGGAGGAAAATATGCTGGTAATACATGTATATATGTATGTGTGTATGTGTATATATATATATATTAAATAATATATATATATAAATATATATATTAAATAATATATATATATATAGCAAAAACATCTATTTGTAATGATATATACACTATACATGTATGTGTTCTTATCTTAATAATTCTCTCTATTTCAATTTCAAAATAGGGAATTTTCTTTAAAGTTAGATGATGAATTGCCTTTTTATTATTGGAGTTTGAATGAAAGATTCAGAGGATCGACTGACACCTACGAGTCATTTGACCAGTCTCCAGAAGTAGAGCCAAATGTTGCTCCTGAAAAGCATCCTTTGAGGCTACACCGCCTTACACTAAATCGAAGGGAGGATGCTTCCATTTTTACAGCTGGAAGGTCATTTTTGCCAGTTCGGAACAAGCAATTAATTAGGCAATGACCACCAGAATCCAGTTGGACTTCCAGCAGTCATTTAGTTCAAAAGAAATTTATGGAAACAAATACATTAAATTATTACTAACATGTTCAACTTCTGGCAACATCTGCTAACCATTTCTTTGACTTAACAATAGCAAAGAATCCAGTCATCAGCTTGGCCATGAGGCACATATGCACTTCTGCATTGGTCAATGTAATAGACTTAATTTCATTGTTTCTTATGGTACTACTGACTTTTGGAATCTTTTCTCGCCCAACATACTGCTTGATGATACTTGGAACCCTCTTGGGTGCATCAAATCTGATTGCATTTTTATCTTTAGGGTTCTCGGGTTCAAACTCTAATCTAATTTCAACATTTTCATTGCGTCCTCTTTTCAATCTACATTGTTTCAGAGAAGATTGGTACCTTTCTTCGCAAATCAAATGGGAGGAAATATCAAAATTTTCCCAATTGCAAGAGATCGGCCCTTCATGACCTGAAGATGGCAGATTTATGCAAGTGGATCAACAAGCATAAATATGAGATAAAAATTGGTCGCAAAGCTCGGTAAATATACAATACTGTAATATTGAATAATAATGTCTAGGTACATGTATTTGGGTTTAAAACTATAGCCAATTGTTCTAATTATTATAAAATGAAGCAGGTTAGTCCTGCATTACATGTATGGCAAACGTTATAGATCATGATTATCTTAAGTATTTTTTACACACATGCATGTTGTATACATGTTGTTCTACTCAAGTTTTAAAGTACATGTACTATGAAGCACATTTGTCAACATGAATTAAAATTGTGTTAAAATGGGAATGGGAGCATGGGACAATATAAACAGTGAGTATACATAATATTGTACATGTATATACATGTATACAAAAAAGTCTTTTCAATAAATATGAGGCCAGAGATTTTTTGGATGTTTCAGTTGGTACTGTATATCCAGGTCTTTCTTATTCAGTAGAAATTAGAAAATTACTACAGATGTACTTACCATATTTCTCCCTGGATCCAACCATAAGAATTAAATCAATCTATTTTTTTTGTTCTTTCATCAATATTACCAATAACAGTTTCAAGATATGATGGATAAGAGGCTTCCTCTACAGCAGTTGAGATGATGAATCAAGCACAGAGAGTGATTCCATATGCCAATCTGACTGATTAATCAAACTTAAAAATGAATTGTCATTTACAACATCCTCCCATTCATTGTCATTGTGGTCTCTGTCAACAACAGCATGATCATCATCATCACTATCTGAATCTTCGTCCATTACTTCAATGTCCTGAAAGACACTAGCAATGATATTCAAGACCATATGCGCATGTCTTCGTCTCCAGATGTCAACATGTCTCATTACATCATTGAAACTAAATAGTAAGTGACAATGATCCAACACCTGAGATACTTGATCACTTCCAAACTCCATGAGAATATTGGAAGATATTACAGACGTAATACTTTCTGGTTTTGTAGCAATGTTCCTTGCCATTGTTGTAAGCCTTTCCATAACTAACCGTTTTTGGGAATTTGTTACTTTGCGTTCTTTGTTGGGGTGTCATATTCATCCACACTTTTCTCTCTCACTGGTATTACCAACTGAACATCACAATGACCATCTGAACATTGACAGTGTTCTGCACAGCAAAGGTGTCCATTCGGAATATGTAATGTAGCATTTGATCCATAATCAAAATGCTGTAATAATGACTGACGTCGACAAGAACTTCCTGATGTAGGATTTCATAGCTTCATTTGCAGCTCTTATTGTGATGCTATTATATAGCAATATTGCATAACTTTGCTGTCCTTCCCTCCCACACCGTCCACTTTCCTGCATGTATGCCTCTACTGTGTTTGATGGACCAAAGTGTATCACTCTTGTGACATTCTTGCAGTTGACACCCATGCCATATGCTATGGTTGCAACAAGAATTCTCAGATGGGAATCAGACTGAGAAAACATCTCTGACATGTTGTTTCACACTCTCAGGAGTATTAGAATGTAACATCTCTGCCATTCGATGTCTGGGATCCTTACTTCCATGGTATATAAAATCACCAAGTTCAATCTTCAAAATGTTATAAATGATGGAGCATTGCTTTATTGTTTGAAAATAAATAATTGTCCTTGCATTTACGGATTTCGATTTTATTTCATCTACCAAATAGCGAAAGTATTCAACAATGTGTTTAGAATTATCCATTTTTTGAACAACAAATGTCACGTTTGGTCGATTAGGACTTTCCACTATTTGGATTGGAGACTTCATCTCGAGCATTTCAATGATCTGATCCCTTGTTTGTTTTGTTGCTGTGGCGGTCAAGGCTAGGAAAGGTGTTCCTTCTGTAACAAGAGATCTTAATTCGTTCAGTTTGCTATACCATACACGGAAAACTGACCTCTTCTTGTTACTGGAGGTCAGTCCCCAATGCGTAATGCAGTGAGCTTCATCAACCGCTATACCAATTAGTCTTTCTTGGTATACTTTGCTTCCCAACATATCTCTCCAGCGTGTATTACAAAGGATCGATTCCGGTGACACAAAAACAAAAGTGTAGTTACCTTTCTCAATATCACGCAAAACGTCCTCGGTCTGATCGCTCCCAATGTATGCAGCTTTTAAACCGATACTCGTCAGGCGGCCAATTTGATCCTGCATAAGGGCTATCAAAGGACAAATTACGATTATGATTGCCGCTTTTCGCCAGTTATTCCGCGACTCAGTTCCCGCAAAACCACATCTCTACCAATGGTGCCATTTGAAAAATTAGCGACTTGCCAGAGCCAGTCTGTAAACTAACAAATAAATCTCTTCCATTCAAAAAATTCAAAAGACCATCAAACTGACTGATAGATAAGGTATTTATACCAAACACTTGTTTTATTTCTCCGACACAACGCCTTAAATCATTCACAGATACTCGTTGCCGCTCAGTTTCTATTGAAGACGCCATGTTGTTTTGAATATTTTGAATAATTAAACGCTAAATATATTATAATCATTGGTTTAACCAATGAGATGGTTTGCCTGTATTCTGGGCAAAAATACGTCATCAGTATGGAATTTGTCGCGTGGAATCGCAGACGTTCATTTCATCGGGCGTAAGGCGATGAAGGACGGCTGTATTCGCATCCAAACTATCTATATCTATCTGACCATCCAAACTTCTATGCCCGTAATATGTACTTATGGTTTTTTTGTTTGCAAGGATTTAACTTGCAAATCACATACAACTTCCCACAATCTTGGCATTTTCGCTTAGGGACTGGGTTATTTGTTTTCCAGAATAGATTGAAGTCAACATGTGCACTTGCATTTTCCTTTCCACATGAGGGAAGTGTTTTTAACAGATGTTACTTGTCACTGATTTCTTTTGCTGTTTTCTTTAGTAAATCCAGTTTATATTTTGCCACATACATCATTATTCAACTGAATCAAAAGTTCCTTTATAAAATCATCGTTTCTCTTAATTAAATAGACCAAGTCTTTTTAGGCGTCCAACAAACAAAGCAGCATTTAACAGTATCTGTCACATACATTTCTAATTGACATTGAGGTATATAGAGTACTGGAACTTTTCTATATGGGACAGGATTTCCCTCCATGTAGGGACACTTGATTTAAATGACTGTGTCACCATCAACCAACGTATCAGGTGAAACGCCAAGCCAAGAAAATCCATGCTGATCTGTTTTTATCCAAAGTCCAGTTATTTTAAATTCCTTGCATGACATGCCTTGGATATATGTTGCCACTGCATGATCCTCGCATAATTGTTTTTATAGGACAGTATGATTTATTTACCTTTCTGTTTTTCTTGTAGGTATATGGCTCTTGCTTGCTTAAAGTGCCTATACAGACCTTTCGTTTTTTAGTTATCTGTATAGAGGATCAAAAAATAGCTGGTAAGTTATTTTACAGTTTTTGATTTGGACATTTCGTTTAGAAGATATTTTGCATCCAAATTAAGAAATGTAAGCAAATTCCGATTAAAAACCGAAAACGTATTTCTGCCAATTCTGGAGTCTGGAAACTAGGTTGCGACGTCATTTAAGAGATGAGTCCAGGATCTTCCCAGCTTCGTAGACAAACGAGCTCGATTCCCAGATTATACTATAAAATTCATCGTTTATGTTGAACTATTCAATCATGCCAGACAGATACGCAGTGTATGAATGTTCTAATGAAGCGAATTTTAAAGAAAAATATCTGTCCTTGAAACGATACTTTACTTGAACGATACGCGGACAGTAAATATGAATATCACATAGAGATCTTGCAGTGTGTTTAATACAGTGTTTGCAAGTTCCCCAAGGCAAAACACACATTCGTCTCTTAAATGACGTCACAGTGTGGCTCGTTCCAGGCCTTACTAATTTGCAGCTTTTTGATATAAATAGCAATGTATAAAGAGTGATATCTTCCAAACGAAAAGTCCAAATAAAAAACTGTAAATTAACTTATCAGCTACTTTTTCATCCTCTATACAGATAACTAAAAAACGAAAGGGCTGTATAGGCACTTTAACTTGTAGATGTTCAATTCAATTTTCCCTAGCCTGGTTTCAATCTGTTGACATTTTTCCCTTAATTTCCGTAACTTATAATACAAATGGTGATGGCATTGCTTACCCTGCAAGATATAACCAAACTTACGATGATTTCATTTGACAGTGCCATAGAATCTGATGAATTTTAGGGCATACTGTCAATGTAGAATTAATTAAAGGGACACTCCGCCCAAATACAAATGCAGTTCATATGAAAGATCTTACTGACTTTAGTTTATTTCCAAAGTTTCAGCATTCCTATCAATTTAGTTGAGAAGATATTGCTAGTTGAAGTTGACAATTTGTGGATTTTGACGCCATATTGGTTTTGAAAATATGACGTCATTGAGTGATGCTTGATCGTCAGTGGAGTTGTTTTGATGGCGATCACATAGTGATAGTTATTGTGAATGGTCTTTGGACGAAAATTAGTCGAAATAAACTATTTAGTTCATCATGCAGTAAAGTAGAGGAGCTTCTTAGGCATAATACGAGACACGTCACTCAGTGACGTCATATTTGAGAAACAAAATGGCGTCGAAATTGGACAAACTCTCCAACTTCAGCCAGCCACATCTTCTTAACTAAATTGATAGGAATGCTGAAACTTTGGAAATAATCTAAAGTCAGTAAGATCTTTCATATGAACTACATTTGTATTTGGGCCGGAGTGTCCCTTTAAAGGACCTGATAAAAAATAAGCTTGTGTGTTCTTGTTAATTTTTTATAATTTGATAATTGCACAGACAACAAAAGGTGTTAATTAATTTAATTTATTATTTCTGCAGAGCTTCATGTTATTCGTGGGTATAAATTGATAATCAGATACATTTCAGTTACATGAAACACCATAATCACATGATATATCAACTAGTCCTTTTAAACCTGTTCATAATATTGAAGACAAATGTATTACCCTCAACAGTGTCAATGGCACTCAAGGGTGACCACCAGGCTTATAGCCAGCCAACAGGGTGTCCGGGCATCCTTGGACACCCTGTCAGTTCTGTATAACAATGAATTTTTAACCAACTCCATTGTTAAAATTGCATAAGAGTTGCTTTGGATGCCCTCATCTGTAATTCTGGCTATAAGCCTGGTGACCACTTAATACAGGGTGACGACTTAATACATACAGGGTGCCTGCTTAATACAGGGTGCCTCATACAGAGGGACCACTTAATAAAATTTCTGCAGTGACTGTATACACTATAGTTTTGTTCCAAAATACTATATGCTTGTGTTCATGCTTATCAAATGTGATAATTGTACTGTGTGCGATAAACTATTGCTGATACTAAGCTTCACATCATTTGTATTAGATTGTAGTTTTCTCAATTGATTATGACAGGAAGATATCTTCTTTTGATGGATTTCCTTCTACTATTTTGGTTACATATTAAATGAAGCTGAAACAATGTTCAGATCATCATTATTTATGAATCGACATGTTATTACAACAGGTTGACTGTTGGGCATACTTGTGGATTCTGATTAATAATTCTTGTTAGATTAAAGAGTAGATGGAAAATCCAATTAATTTTTAATGGTATATTATATATACATTCTGCTGTGATATGAATTTCTTTATCAATATTTTATACAATGAACATAAATTTGAAACACTTTAACAGGCTGTTAGCCATTAAGTATAATTGTTAAGTGTTTCTTCACATTCTTGTTTATAGTAACCCTGATACAAGGGCGGTGGGGGCAGCTGGGTGTCCCCACACTTTAGGTTTCGTGGAGTATACTAGCGAGAGATACATGTGTCTTAATGGAATGACTATATAGGATGGCAAATTAGGCCCAAAAACTAATGTTTGGGACTTCAGGATGAATTAAGAGTACATTTGTGAAGAAAGATTGATATACAATATAGGAAGATTTTATATAAAACGATTAAAACATCAACAATAATCAATAAGAAAAGCTGTGCACATATGAAAGCTTGTGTAATTATAACTGCTACATAAATCTACATAAGTTGTAACATTTTGTAATTTTTTCTCCTTATATTTCCCTGAAAACTGGCCCCAAAACGCAGGAAATGCTGTTGCCAAGACTTGCTAATTCAAAAATTTGCCAGGGATGCACATGTCGCTGGACCCCCTAGATTTCTCGCCCCCACTATATTTAAACTATTCACAATGCTCGAAAACAAAATACGAAACCCCGAATTACAATTAAGGGATATAAATGAATTCACATGGCTCTGTAATCCCCAGGGATCAATAAAAGGGTTATATTAACGGCAAGGTTTATATTTAAAGGCAAGGTTTATATTTAAAGGGTTATATCAAGGGCCAAAAGAGCTCCAGTGGGTCTTCAGGCAGGTCGACTTGTGGGGCCAGAGCATCTGGGGCTATTGCCGGATACCCAGCTGGGTGTTGGTCGATATTCCCTGCTAGTTGTTGAGGCATCTGCACATGGTCCACCATTGCTTACGAGTTCGCTTACAAAATTCGTGTTTAAAGACGTATTTTCAAACACTATAGTCTAAACGATGTATTCTCTTATTAACTTGTTTCTCGGTTTTCATATGAGTCGATTAAGGCATGTTCCGCTGCCCATCCCTAATTGTAGTCTGATTCTTTCGACCGGGTGTTCGACTGAAAAGGCTTAATAGAGTTTATTGGTATGCGAGGCGATGACCACCGTTCGATTGATTTCGGCCGGGTATTTCATTGATGTTGATCACGGCATGTTGAATTGCGTATTTCTACTTTGTCAATAATTCATTTGTGCATTGGCGTGTGGCGAGCCCTTTTATTCGGGACTGCAAAAAATTTCACGCCCGTTATTGTATATTTTCGCTTTTGGGAATTCTTGACTTGAACGACTATCATTAGTTGTGATAATTAGATGCTATTGAGTAGATAATTACATGCTATTGAGTATTGTGGCCGGCTAAAATGTCGACGAGATCAGGCGTGTATTGTCGAATACCTATAGTATTGTCTTCAGGTGTTGATTCTTTTGATTTGTGATTGGCAGCGATTGATTGTAATTCAACGCGTCCTTTCTTTAAGGTGCTTAATAAGAAATATGATGATATGAAGACGGCGCTTGAGGTTTTTACGACATCTAATCTCGATGCTTTATTGACAAAGATTAGAAACTTGGCCACATGCCCAGCCCAAAAAGCTAAAGGTTGATTTGCCTCACCAGATCATCGTACACTTCTTGCAGACAATGTTCGTCGTTTCTTTCAAACCCTGATAGAACAGTTTCGTAAATACCGCGAGCCATTGCTGAATAATACAGTAAACTGATGGATACCACACGCTGTGAATTGGTCAAATGGGGTAGCGAATAAGAACACGGTATTTGTCTGAATTAACCAATCAGGTGGCTCATGCATGAGTCCCTGATCACCAAGACCGGTCAGAACGCCCCGCAGATCGGTCAAATTGGCCGATCACCATGGAGATTGGTGTATTGACCAATCAAATAGCTGGAAAATGACTCAGATCGGTCAAAGCTCATGCGGAAGACCGCTGAGAAGAAGAAGACTGAAGACTGCTCACATTGTTATTTGTACCTCCTCTGCGGGAAAGACACGGGCGAGAGAGCCTGTGCCGTCAGTGCCGATGAATTACGAATAAAATCACGAATGATTATGAAACAACTGGGCCTTGATGTAATTGCGCAATTTTTACAGCGACTGCTGAAGCTCGATTCGGAATTTATGCTAGCAAAAAATTACATCAGTCGCATGACCGGTTTGACCTACGCTAAATCCGCCCCTGTGACGCGATGGAATTGTTGGAGTCTATTAAGAATTCTGCTCGAGATTCAAAGCATGAAAAAGCGGGTTTCTACCAGTTTATATATCAAACTTTACGAGCGAAAATCGACCAGCCAGATGAGCAGTTTCGACATTTTCTTTTGCCGCTACTAGGCGACAAGGATCACGAGAAAGTGCTAGAGATCGTCGCCAGAACAACAGCCGCCGCCGAGAAGACCAAGTTGCTTGTGTTATAACCCAACGGTTATTGCCGGCGATAGGGTGACGGTCATGATCTCTGAGGAAAAAGTCCAGCGTATTATCCGGGGTGAGATCCTGGCGGACCCATGCGCAGGTGAACTTCATAATCACTTTGAACGGTGGGAAGCAATTGCGGATACACCCCTGACCGCTGACCAGCTCCAAGTATTGCACTGGATCCAGAACAAAGTCCCTGAGATTCTACGATTTCCAAACAACGATGGTCTTCTTTTTAATCACATCTGGGGCAAAACTTTGAGAGATGGCAACGCTAACATCTTCGGCATTAAGCGCAATCCACAGACAACCATCTGCCCAGTTTTTGGAATAGAGAAATATATGGCTATAGCTCAACAGCTAAAGATTGACCTCAGGAAAGGTTCCATCACGTTGGCCCTCTCAGGAGTGGGCTTGTCAGAAATCATGGATCACGTGGGTTGGACTCAACGACATACAGCGTTGTACTATTTACAACTGGCAAAGGTCCTCAATCCCTCAGGCGTTGCACAAGCTGATCAGTCTGTGCTGGTGGAATGGGAAAATATGAATGAACTTAAACAATTTGTGTGTGCTTTCCCTGCTGAAACTGCGAACAAAAGGCTGCACCCCTGACTTCTGATAGAAATAATGATGCATGTTCTTGCCTTGTCATATCGAAACGATTGCGTCTCTTATTGCAATAGCAGTTAGGGTGGGGCTTCATTAAGGTTTAGATGTGGGATCAAGATTTGGAGTTGAGGTTTGGGATTAACGGCCATTGGATTGATGTTTACAAGGGGAAATGATGGGAACCTAGGAGGAGGCATGGAGATCAATATTCCCATATCTTAATTAACAATGAGTGAGAGTTGAGAGCGTTGTGAAATAGGATACTATGCGTTCGCAACGCGTTCGTCACACTAACAATACTAATTACTTTTTGTGCATAACACTCTTGGTTCTGCCTGTTGTTCTATCGAAATACTAATGAGGCGGCATCCCTTTGTGGCAGTGGATGGGGGATACCTCCTGTTTGGAAGAAAACAATTTGTTGTGTTTGATTCGGCAATCTCTGAAAGGCAAACTGTCGTTGCAGGTGTACCACAAGGATCAGTGCTCGGCCCCTTGTTCTTCATACTACTTATTAATGATATCGACTTACAACTACAGAAATGTAAAATTCTTCTATACGCGTAGACGATACAGTAATTTTTACATCGGATAAAACTCGCCAATCTCGCGAGATGGTTTTCTAACAACAAGCTTATCCTAAATCTTAAGAAAGGGAAAACCGAATTTGTATTATATGGAACAGGCAAGAAACTCAACAAATCACAGAAAGTACAAGTAAAGATAAATGGAACCAGCATAAATGAGTCAGAATATTTGGGTGTAGAGCTGGACAAGTCACTTAATTACAACAAGCATATTGACAGAACCATCAAAAGCTTCAGCGAGGGTAAAATTACTATCACGTATCCGGCAGAATATTAGTCCATACGTTGCCGAGATAATTTACAAAGCTATGATAGAATTAACTCTCCGTTATTGTAGCAACCTATTTCTTGGCATATCAGCCCTCCGATGTCAACAAGTTCAAGATCGTGCTTTTAAAATCGTACATGGAAAAAATGTAATTCCAAACCGCTGGTGCTCAATAAGAAACATTAGGAAACTACACTGTGTACATGGACTTGCGCCAGAAAAATTTAATGGCATTTTTAAAAAATTCTCTCATCTGAAACAAACAGAGGCAATAACTCAAAACTGAAAACAGAATCTGGCTGCAAGATGTTCTCGTTTCAAGGAGCATTGGTATTTAATGAACTACCAGACGAATTAAGGAATGAAACGTCGTTTTTTACTTTTAAACAAAAATGTAGAAATTTTTATGGAAATTGACTAGTACAGTAAATTTTAAACAATTTTAAAGAAGTACATTTTAAAGAATTACATTTTAAAATAGGATTAATTTAAATTTTATTTTTATTTTTACAGGTCCTTGAGTGATAGCAGCTAGCGTTTGCTTGGCTGACCAAGCTAACCTGTATAAATATTGTATATTATATATCTAATAACACTTTACCACTCATACAAAAAATGAAGAGAAAAATGCATGGATAACATTAAGAGGAACCTTAATTCCCATTAAAAAATTACTCACCAAACAGTAAAAGTATATGGTGATGAGATTGATAGAATATGTATTCATTTAATTGTAAACCCTACTTGAAACCAATGAAACCCTCGAAACCCTTCTCGAAACCATTGCAACCCTCAAAATAGGTGCAAATCGTAATCTGGTAATAAAAATAATTGCCCAGCAATAATAACATGAAAGTATGACCCTAAAGTTCCATAAAGAAATTCAAATTTTTTATTATTTAAGCTCACAAGCTTAAAATGACGCTACATTTCGCTACATTTTCATTATACGTAAAAACTCAACAACCAATCAGAACAGATCTTCCAAGATGTGCTACAACACCCATTAAAAGAAGCAATTTGAACTCATAATGGTCATAGCGTATCTCTAACCCGGGAAATTGTAGGGTGTCCCAAGCACTTTTGACCAGGATTGTAGCCCCATTAAATATTTCGTATACCCAAAAGTGCAAAACTGGACCAATAGCACAATCAACTATGCATATTAGCAGTGGCACAAATTGACAAATACAAATATACATGCTTTTGTATAAATAGTGAGCCACAAATTTCTATATTTCTCTCAATATTTGTAAATAAGTGATATTCACATGCGTACACAGCGCTTAATCTGGTCACTCCTTTTAATAGCTGCGAGTGGAAGTTAAGCTGCGAGTGTTTAGTTCTGGGCTATACACAAAAAACTAGTTATAGTAAAATACCTAAAGCAACAAAACTGGACAAATTTTAGCGAAGGAACGCAAAACTTTTCCACAGTAAATACCTATGGAAGCACAAAACTGGCCAATACCGAAGCCAAATGAGCGTATCGTGACATTCGTGATTCAGATTCAAGCAAATCGGTCCAAATGTGTAGCCATTGCGAAAGAAACTGTCGGGAACCTCTGGAACGTTTCGGTTGTGACGTACTTGCACAAACAAGACCCCACACACACACACAAGAATCCGATAAGTTAGTGTCTTTGTTGCTACACAACGCAGACACAAAAAGCTAAGACTTTAAGGTTTTATCAACATTCCAATCTTGCAGATAAATTAATTTTAACAGAAATGCTGAGATAAAATTGTAACTTAAAACTGTAATAATTTGTCAGTATTGGAGCAGTAGGGCCCTTCATGTCAGTCATGAGACACATGTTAAATAGACTTACTACAGTATTTCTTACTAGAACATTTCCTGGGTGAGTACAGTACATAACTGTGTTCAAGGATCATTTTTGTTCATCTAATCCATTGATAATAACATCTGCCAGAGTTTGACAGTGTACAGTAAAGAATTTTAGAAACCTTTTTTACTATATACTGTTGTAATACATGCAGGTATGGGTAATTAGTTTATAAACTATAATTTTGGGTAGAACTAAATATATACATATACTTAAGAACATATAGATCACATCTTATTTAAATGGTCAGTCCAAAACCAAAAAATAGTATATTATAATTGTTGAGTACAGTAACTATGCTTATTACCTTCACAATCTCATCTCTTTCTTTTCTTGTTTGTAACCTCAGTTCGTTCATCTTTTTTTCCTTTTTTGGATGTCCCTCTTCCATATAAGTCTTAAAGCTCAATGGCTGATTTGCATTAGAGCAGGAAGTGGTTGGCGGCTTAGGATTAGAAATGTCTTGTTTTGTGTTGCAGCTCAAAAAAGCCAACCCACAAGTTTTGCAAAAGTTTCCATGGCCATCATGGTAACTGCCACATGACTGACAGAACACCTATGCAGCAAAATATTAAAGGCCTTATGCATCGAAATTTGCAGCTGTTCCCCAGAGCCTCCCTATAGGATTGCAGGCTCAGGTATGAGATTGGGCATACAAGTTCTTGAACAGGACTACCCAACATAACTCAACCTCATGCCCAGGCTCTCAATTTTTTGCCCCAGCCTGACCAGCCATGCTTTCGTAAATGTGTCACATGCAACAACATAAGAGGTTCTAAACTCGATATCTCAATCACGAAAATGAGGCTGTATAGCCAAGACTGAACACTTTCCGGAAGGGTGTATTGATCCTGGCATCGGCTTGCACCCCTTGCAAATTTACCTATAGGGAATTCCATTGTGTTTGCCCTCTGGTCTGGTCACATCACTCTGGTGGATTAGGAGGCAGGAGCAAAAATTGAGAGCCTGGGACTCTGGTATTAGGTTGATTTAACCCAATGAACTGATTTAACCCAACTTTGGACAGTAAAAATCTTTTTATCGATCATTATAGCAACAGAGCTAATTTGCATATGGTAATTAATATAAGTTGGGTACCTCTAACACCAATACCAAACGAATTCATTCTCCTCTCAAGTGTCCTTTTTCCAACTCCAATGATCCGGCTGATTTCAGCAACTTTAAAATTTTGTTCTAATAAAAAGCTTACTTGATTTTCGTTTACATCGAATGCAGGTCTCCCGGCACGACTACGTCTTGGTAGATTTGCATTTATCTCCAACTCCGTCAGGAAGTTATGAGCTCGATTAAGCGCTTCTATTAGTGAATCATCGAGACCTAGATTGACAACTCTTGTTTTAACCATGTCAATCCTTATAAGTAAGCCATCAATTTCATTTGCATTTGAAATTCTGTCCAATCTGGATATTATATCCTGAACCACATTGAAAGTTTCAGCCAAATCCTCACTAGAGACAGCGTGAATTTCTTCAACCTGCTCCATAGCTGTCGTGAACGATTATGGATTCACTATATCGTCGTAAGATGAAGTACATGCCTGGGATAATATGGCTAGCTGCTGACCATAAGGAATGCATTCCTCCTGCAAATTTTAGGGCAGCAAAACAAAGGGTTGTGATCAGGCTATCAAAATGCAAACTTGTGTGTTCAAAATAGAAAGTTGTGTGTTGAAAATGCGAACTTGAATTTTGGCGGAAATTGTACGTCCCGTTCCGCCAAAAACCATTATGTATGTCGAAAATTGTAGTTTAATGTTAAAAACACAAACCATAGAGCTATAAATGCAATGTATAGTGTTGAAATTACAAACAATATAGTTGAGAATTCAAACTTCAATGTCAGAAATGTGAATGTCTAATGTCGAAAATAGAAAGTTGTGTGTAGAAAATGCCAACTTGAATTTTGGCGGAAATTGTACGCCATACCTCAGTACCTACTCCAAGTTGTTATCTGCTGTTGTCATATTCATCACTCTTCCGGTCACAGTGGCGACTGCAGAACGGTCATTTTCTAAGTTGAAGCTTGTCAAGACACATCTGCATTCAACTATTTCTCAAGATCGCCTAGATTCATTGGCTATCCTTTCTATTGAGAACAAGGAGGCATGGTCACTTGATATAGAAGGGCTCATCGATGTGTTTGCTGAGAAGGCTAGGATTAGCGAATTTAAGGTTTGAGGAATTGTTCCAGTCCTGCAAATTCCTGAGTCTCACAATCTCTCTTGGTGATTCGCCAGGACAGTAAACATGCAGGGTCCATCGGTAATTGTGTAAGTAGGTGAGAGTAAACAGTAATGTGAAATCAAGCGTCGCCGTTCGGTCGTTGGTATTTGTGTCAGTTTCGTTTTGTGGATTTTATAAGATAGCCAGCGTGAGGTCGTATAGTGAGTACTCAGTAATTACCTTAATATTTGCTATTGATACGTCCCTCAAAAAGCAGTTAAAGCGTTTTCAACCGTAAGAAAATCGAATATTTTACGTAAACATAAACTCTATGATTCATCTACAAATGTAAAGGGTTGCACGCCCCGGACCCACCAAGAAAACTCGCGCCTTCGGCACTCGTAACTAGGGGGAGTTCACAAATTTTGAACCGGGGGCCCCCTGATATAACGTTACGCCACTGAGTTGTAGCACTCATGTGTAGAGTTGTAGCGCTGCTGTAGAGCTGAAGAGTTGTAGAACTCAGTAGCATATATAGACCAACACAGACCAAATGAATTTCCCCAAATGAGGAATATATCAAGCAATAACTGTGCACATTGGAATGTACCGTTCGTGTATTAGCATAGCTAAAAATTTTCAGTACATTCTACCCATTATTACTGCCCGTTCGAAAGTATATAAGACAATAAGATCTATTGTAGAAGCTTCTGACTGTGAATTTATGTGGAATTCCTTCGATTTGTCAAACGGCTAAAGTTATAAGCGTAAATGTTGAAATAAAGTTTGAGTGAGATCTGTTTGGTGTCGGTGATATTTGCACCTTCTGAAATTTCGATTCATTTCATTTCATTTCACCGACTCAAATCTCATTTTGACAGATCGTGTCCAAAGACCTGTAAGATGTTGTTGCATGGCAACAACATGGCCACATCTGTTACTTCATTTTTGGGGGGTTTGTTAGTAAGGCTATAAAGAATTGCCATCGTAGCGTCGTAGAGCTCTACAACAAACTCTACACTTATTTGCACAACGCAACAGGCCTAATTCGAGGTGGTATTTTGACATCACGACATGAACTGCTGTACATATAGTTAATCCCGTATCACTTATAGTTAGAGTGATATGTTTGTGTACCGCACCAACTATAAATTGGATAATCATCAACTTTTCGTATTGAAAGTAAATGGCATTTTAAACTACCATGGTAAACGAGTGAGGAAATCTTATAGAAAGAGTCTATTGGAAGTGAAAAATATCTCTATTATTACAGCACATCGCAAATGTAAATTGAGTGTCAAGTCATGCTTTAGCAGAGACAATTTATCAAACTATCATCAATACCATCCTGCTAAGAGATATGTAAACCATTGTATATTAAGGATTCCCTACCAAAAATTATATAATATTCCTACAATCCTCTCGATGTTATTCAACAGAGGGAAAGTGCTGGTAAGCAAAGGATTAAACAATATACCTACTAACAAACGAAGCCCGAAACATTATCGTTCGGAAGGCAAATATCCTGGGCTGCTAGAAAAAATAACGCCAGCTTCGATGTATCCGTGCAGAGATTGTGTAAAGCGGAATACAATAAAATGAAGTAGAACTCATCCTTTGATTAACTGCTGCTAAAATTACTTCGCCAATGAACTTATCAAATGGGTCGTTTTTTAAGCCGTTTAATAAACTCGCTGCGCATGTTTTATCAGATCTAAAACACTCAGGTAAATCTCAATAAGGTCGCCACGCATTCCACGCTCTAATAATGTTGTTTGTCGCAATAATCTTTAAACAAGCTCAAAGATTTGAAAAATCAATCTCACCTAAAAACTCCTTGTGCGTAAGCGGTCACAGCCAAGTGCAACGGAGTCCTTCCAGTTCTACCTTGAGTGTTTGGATCCGCCCCAGCATCCAACATTCTCTTTGCGGCATCTGCGAGCACATGTCTTGCTGCAAGATGCAATGCTGTCTCTCTGGAGAGACAGCGTGGCATCTTGCATCAGAGTCGTCCGATGGACTTTCAATTAGCGCTCCGAACCGGAACTCGGTGTTGCTGTAGATAGACATTAATAACATCTGTAAATTGGCCACTTTTGCTATCAGAAATATTGGCAAGATCAGGAAATATTTGTATGAGTTGTATCAATTATCACAATTGATCAATGAAGCTACTCGAGTAACTATGACAACCTCCAGTCTCATCGATCATATAGTTACTAATACACCAGAGAAAATTTCTGATTATGGTGTTATCCATACCGGAATAAGCGACCATAGTTTAGTGTTTGCAATAAGGAAAATTTCTGTTATAAAAAAACAAGAAAACAAAGTTGAGATTAGAAATATGAAAAAATTTGATCATCAAAAATTTATTGAGGATCTGATGCGACAACCCTGGGGAAATGTGTATTTCTTCGCTGAAGATCCAAACGCTATGTGGGAAATTTGGAAGAAATTATTCTTAGAGGTCTTAGATAAACATGCACCACTTCAACACAAAAAGATTAGAACAAAAAAAGTTCCTTGGATTACAAGTGCTATAAAGGAACTTATAAACACAAGGGACAGACTAAAAAGAAAAGCCATTATTACAAACCTAGAAATAGACTGGTTAAATTATAAAACAACAAGAAATAAAGTCAATATACAGCTAAGAAATGCTAAAAAAGATTATTACTCCACGAAAATTGCTGGTCAAAAATGCAATCCTAAAGAGGCGTGGAAAACTATAAACAATGTATTAGGTAGACAAAGCAAACCAACAGTGGTAAATGAGTTAAAACTAGGTGAAAATAGCTTGACAAATGCCAAAGATATTGCAGAGGGCTTTAATGATTATTTTTCAAATATTGGCCCTAATCTAGCTAGCAAAATTGATGCTTACCACAGGTAGCCCAAGTAATAATAAAATAACATGGATTATATATTATCATGCACATGAATAAAAGTCATAGTTTCTCTATCATAAAAAATGTCACGATTTACCGTGTTCGTTCTATAACTAAACTGTTACTATAGATTCGTAAAAATAAAATTGTTTACCTCTAGTGTCGGTATACCCCCAAACTTTAAAGACGCCCTTGTCTTCATCATCATCTTCATCATCTTCATCATCATCGCTAAAGGATTATAATGCCTCGTCTATTTAACATCTCGTTGCGCAGGGTTCTCTTTGGAGGGGTCGGTCGGTAGTCTGCTCTTCTCGTTCTGCTCTGTCGGTAGTCATCTTTTCCTCAATCTTTTTCCCTCTGTTTCTTCATCTTTTCCTTCTTCCTCAACTCGATACTCATCGAATTCGAACAACTCATCCTCGCTTGTTGGTGTTGGTGTTGTTTGGGTTTCCATCTTCTGTGGGTCTGTTTCGTTCTCGCCAGTTTTTCTTTCTTTGTTTACACTTGAGAGTTTGAGATCGTTGTTCACACGGTTGTTTTTATAATTACAGATATGGGTTAGCGTTAGGTTGACCAATCAGATCTCGTTCAATCCAAGCCGTGAACAATGAGATGGTGTTTAGGATTAACGACGCGTATTAATTATGTCAATAATACTCGAGGGATTAGTTAATTGTCCATCTTGGTTGGATCAGTGACGCGAATTAATAATTACAACCCGTAGTTACAAGGGAGAGATTTAAGATTTTTACACTTATTTAAGCTTATTTAAGCACATTTATAGCTATTTTATGCTTTATATTCTTTTTTCATACTCTATTTTATGTTTTTTCACAATTTAGTGAAACAATTTAGTATACATTTTAATATTCCCGGTAACTAGGGATTAAGAACGTGTAATTATATTCATAATACTACGAGGTTGCCTGTAGAAGTGTTCAGGATGATGCTAGAAATTTTCTATAGCATGGAGGATCAAATAAATAGAATGTAGAATATAAACCCCGTATAAAGGCGATCATATAGCTTAGCCTTTGTAATATTAAAATAACATATACGGTAATCATATGGGGCGTTTATAATGTCAAAATTCAATGTGACCATTTGAACGCCATACATCTAATTCGAAAAACATTTACTTGAAACGAGCAAGCCTCGCGACTATAAATTTTCCATTCAAGCGACACATTTACCAAATCGAACTTCACGTTTGTAATATTTGCGGCTGACTAGTAGCGGTCGAGCGGTCATATTTCAAATCTAACTAACGAACGGGAAATGCGGGATCACCGCTGTCAAAACAGAGGATTTTCCTTAGTACCTGTTGCCATTTTTAAAGTGTTCTAAAAAAATATTACTCCTAACATATGCTTTTATTTCTTTCCCAACAACGTACCGATAAATGTTTAATAACGAGAACCCTAGCAAGCTTTAGATATTTTTTATGGAAAGGATTATTAAGTAAACAAAAGTTTAAAAGATATTTACTCTATTTATCATTCAACCAATCAGGTTACTCCTATTTTTTATATGCGATTTGGGGGTATCAGCAGGTTTTATTGTCAATGAATCGCAGTCTGAAAAGCATTTATGAGACCTGTAAACCCGCAAATTAATGCAAAGATTCTCTCCAAGATAACTGGATGACTGAGAGAAACACAGATGAGAGATTAAAGAAAGAACTGTCAGAACCGTGGACGAACCGTCAACATGACAACATGGCTGATATAGTCGTTGTCAAGGCATGCAAGCGAATTGAAGCGAGTTCGGACTTTCGTTTTATTGGCAATGAATCGCTGTTGGAAAAGTTTACCGAGACCTGTAAACCCGCAAACCATTGCAAAGATTCTCTCCAAGATGAGAGAAACACAGAGATCAATCATAAAGACGGAAAGGACAGCCGAAGGACAGGAAATATTCAAATATTATTATACTGTGTTGACATTTATCCCGTGAAACTCCGTAATATTAATCATGAAATGTTGTGTTTTTGTCCGATTTAAATAAATTCTATATCGAAATGATCACTTGAATCTGGCGAATCGAACGCTGTAGGTTTCGTCTACTTAAAATGAGAAGATCAGATGTTATATGAGAAAATGTGTATTAGCGATTAAAACCCCTATAGTCATTTCGCCCCTTGCAGTCGTTGCGCCCCCAACTCAAAGTCGTTTCGCCTCAATTATTGTTTTGCTCAAAGATAGTGAGCGAACTCATGATCGTGAGCGAACTCATGATCGCGTAATATAGTCTGGTTGACAAAAATAGAGCATGATGACTCGTCGTATTCATTGTTAAAGAGCGCTCACTGCAGAAAGGATTATAAGTAAACAAAGAATATTTAATATATCAACTGATTTGACGTGTGTGTGTTTTAGAACAAAATTAGGGATTTGTGTCTTTAATCCCACAACACACCATATGGTCAACTAATCCCAGAGTATTTGTTTAGAAGAAATCGCTAATTATGGATTCGCGTCTCTAATTCCCACAACACACAATCATTGTTCATGAGTATCACAAATCATCTGTATGACATGAAAGCTTTAATGAACGAGCTCTGATTGGTCAAACCATCCTACCCCACAGTAATGCAGGATGCTATTATAAAACCTGATGTAGGTTCGAAAATAATTAATAACCGTCTGAGTGCAAGAGAGAGAATGGCAAAAATATTTGAGAAGAAGAACGTGAACAGCGAAACAGAAATTAAAGAAGCAGATGACTACATCCCGTTAGAGACAACTGAAAATCAACAGAAAAAATCTGAAGAGAGTATCGAGGAGTTGTATATGGGTAAATATAATTGTGCATTAAACAAATGTAAAGAAGAAATATCCCAAGAACGACAAAAATTATTTTTATCCCATATCACTCATATAATGGATTGTGAATGTTAGCAGTTTAAGGGAGAGAGACCCAGTTATCGTGAAGTAACTCTTCTCGAACTTCAAACGAAGAAGTCTTTTATTTATCATTGTTATGATGTCAAGTTAAAACCCTACAAAGAACTAACTCGAAGGGAACGTTCTACCATCTACTATCAATATCGATGTCATGGTTTAGACTATTTATCTGAAAAACAATCAAGAGATTATTTTAGTCAAAGTGAACTTATAAATAGATTAAGTTTTTTATTTCGTAATGTTTTTTCCCCGAATGCTATTATCGGGTATAAAGGTGGTGATAAAGAATCTTCTTTAGTTAAAACACTTCAAGAAAAAACTATTTTATATTGTGTTAATCTTGAATATTTTGGAATTGAGAAGTACGATCATTTACTTTCGTTTTATAATCTTAAACCAAGAAATTGTTGGTATCATACTAGCGAACCAACATGTTTATTGTATCATTGTAGTTTGTTTGAATGTCTTTTATTTGCTGCATGTTTGTTACGTAAATTAGAAGATGAGGTTAATGAACGATCTGTACTGACTATGTATGATAAGGAATTTAGTTGCTGCCGTAGGCAGCACACTAATCTTGACTTGCTGTGTCTCGTGCCCAGACCTCTTCGCGGAACTATGTATAGTCAGTCGATCGACTTTAAATTCAATCTCGTTCCCAGAGCCTGCGTTCCTTTTGGCCTGCACCAAGAAAACAGAGGCTCTGGGGAACTCCGATGAAAAAGGATAGGGGTATCTAGTACGTATTCCTTATAAGGAAGCGCAAATAGAAGGCCTTGACGAGCAAATAGAGTGAATTAACGAGCAAATAGAGTGAATTAACGAGCAAATAGCTGACACGTTCAACCCTCGTACCAGCCTCCTTGTTAATTGGATTGTAACCGACCCCAAAACAACAAAGGTCCTAACCCTTTGGCAAAGGTTTTCTTGAGAAATAAACCACCCCCAAAGCTATAGAATATATAAAAGGAAAGTTAAATGATCTATTTACAACATACGTACAGCTTTATCCCGGTAGCTAACTTAGTTCTCTTTAAAAGCGCGGATAATCGAACATGCCCAAAATATAATTTTCCTTATACGGATACCATTGTAAACAAAAACACGGCTGTCTTCGACGAACGTTTTCTTGAGAAATAATCAACTCCCAAAGCTACAATATATATTAAAACAAAGATAAATTATCTGTTTACAATATGCGTACAGCTTATCCTGCTAGCGAACGTAGTTTTCTTAAAAAGAGCGGATAATCGAACATATCGAAATAATGAATTAATAATCCCTCATCCAGTGGGCTGGTCGAGTGCCATGTATTTGTTCGTTAATGCCTTCTATTTGCTCGTCAATGCCTTCTATTTGCTCGTCGGTCACTTCCTTATATGGAATACGTACTAGAAGTACATATGTGAAAAAGTCCCCAAATTTGGGTTTTTGTTCCCAGTCCTCTGGTTCCCAGTTCTCTATAATTTGCTACTCAGGAAAAATATTTGTTTACCGATAAAGAAGGGCCCAGTATGTTTTACAAAGCTCTTGGCAAAGCGTTGCGATACAAATGGTCTTTCTTAGCTTTTCGCTAAATCGTCAACTGGAGGATTGACGAGAGTGTTTTATATGTCCGCGTCGCCCGTCGGCAGTGATCGGCTCAGCCGCTCAGGTAGGCTCAGGTTACACAGAACACATTAAAATGTAAGGAATTGTACTTTCTGTCAAGAACTTTGGCTAAACTACATCGACCTTGTAGTCTCTAATATAATTTTAAAGTTCTGAGGCGAAACTGCGAAGAATTACGAGACGAGTCAGACGATGGATGTTTGTTTGGCGACGAAGCGAGAATAATATTAATAATAGTTTTAAGTTTTAACTTATTTCATGTGTTCAATTGTATTTTGAGTCTGTCGTGTATAATTATGTGTTGCAGGTGTATCGAATAAATCTTTACCAGCCATAGTTCTGAAAAATATAACTGTTTATTTTTAAACCGCGATTCGAAAATGCAAAACTTCGCTCGAGCAATTAGCTCCTAAAGAAACTGGTGCGAGAGCTCAGCATCAACCAATCAAATGACGAGTTTCATCGGAGTTCCCCAGAGCCTCCGTTTCCCCTTCGCAGGCTATGGGTACGAGATTGCTTTAAATTACGATCATGGATGTTTTAAGGATGTTTGTCCACAGATTTATGACGTTTTATGACGTAACTCGTAGATGTTCGTATAATCGCCGGATGTGTAAACTATCAAATGTTCAAATGTTCGGAACTCGCCAACGGAAACAAAATAAAATGTCTTTAGCTACGAGGGCCATCATACTTTGTGAAGAGAGCTTCATTCGTCAACTGTCATATAACGTGTTCTGCTTTAGTGATGAACTTCTGGCAGCTGTGCTTTAGCCTGGTTGTGCTTGCGAATTTTAACTTTGACTCTTGTCAAGGTAAGGCAACTAGAATTTAACTCGCTATTAAATTTTAAGGAGATAAATTGTCATTGTTTATAATATGCTTAACCTTCCACAATTGGTATAAGTAAAGTGTACTCGTCATGGTATCAATATCACAATTATCAAATTATTTGTTTGTTAATAAGATTTACCTTCTATTTTAGGTGTATATTGGTAACACAGCTGTGAGATATATTATTATTGAACTGCATTTTTATACAAATTTATCAACTGTTATAATGCCAACTTTTTGTGTTCATATTGAACTGCATTTTTATGCAAGAAACAAATTTTGATTAATTTAGTTTATCTTATCCGATGCAATGGAATTTGACGATGATCCAACACCAACAACCAGCAACAACAATGCAACGTCAAGTGAAATCGTATGGTCTGATGACTGGGGTAGTTTTCATATTAAAAAGAAAGATTCCTTGGATGAATATATCATTGCCCTTGGATGAATATATCATTGCCCACGCTTATAATGGCTTCCTACGGAAAGTATGGCCATCTTATCGAGGAAAAAGGGCAGGAAAAATCGTGAAATTAAGAGAAGCAACTCGCCGCCAAAGAATCAACACTGTACAGCCGGCGAGAGAATTCAACCGTGTTAAACCATTTTCAACTGACCTAAGATCTCACAACTCGGCGAATTGCATATACATCAACTCTCCACCAATACTAGAAACGCCTGGAAATGGGAAAGAAACATCTGGGAAAGCATTTGTGCCAAACATTCTGCTTTCCAACATTATGTCGTTATCCCCGAAAATCGACGAAATTCGGCATTATATTACATATTCAAATTTAGATCTTGTTTGCTTGACTGAGACGTGGCTTCAAGAACACATTCACAACAATATTGTCGATATCAGTGGTTTTAATTTACTTCGTCGTGATAGAAAAGATAGACAGCACGGTGGTGTGTGTATATATATAAGAGATTCGATCCAATTTTCTCTGTCAGACGACCTCTTCGACCCTACACTTGAAGTTATTTGGGTGAAGATCAGACCAGACCGTCTCCCAAGGGGATTTAGTAATGTTATTGTCGGAACAGTTTATCATCCACCAAGCTCAAATAATTTAGCTATGCTGAATTATTTATGGAACAGTCTTTCATTAATAGAATCGAAATATTCGAATTGCGGAATCCTACTTCTTGGTGACTTCAATAAACTCGATGTTTCAAGGTTAAAATCTAATTTCAAGCTCAAGCAGATCGTAAACTTTCCAACTAGAGCTCAAAACACGCTAGATCTGATTCTCACAAATCTGCAGGATTTTTACGACACGCCAGATAAGAGACCTCCTTTTGGCCTATCCGACCATTTATCTATTGAAGTCAAGTAAAAATCGCGCACCCTACTCCCACAATCAAGGTTCAAGGTCAAGTCAAGGGACCTGCGGCAAAGTAACCGTCTCGCTCTAAGCCTATATCTCGAAAAAGTTGACATACCAACACTCATCAACGCTGGTATAACATGCTCAGAGAAAGTATCCATACTTGAAACAGTTATTAATACTGGCTTAGACATTATATCCCCTATTCGAACTAAAACCATCCACTGCAATGAGCCGCCATGGATCAATCCTGCGCTAAAAGGTCTAATTAGACGACGCCAAAAAGCTCTCACACAGGAGAATCTTCCTTTATTCCGATTCCTAAGAAACCGCGTCAACCGAGAGCGAAAGACCTGTCGAGGTAAATACTACGAAGCAAAGATTGCACATCTCAAAGAATGTAAACCATCAGTGTGGTGGAAAGAAGTAAAGAAATTGAGTGGCATGTCATCAGCCAGTCGACATTCGGACGATTTTGCTAAGTCTCTCCATCATATAAATGCATCATCTGACAAGCAAAACCTCGCTAACACCATCAACGAAGCATTTATAAAGCCAATGAAAGAATTCTCACCGCTATCTACCGATTTTGAACCCGATGTAGCTGACTTCTCTTCGTCCCCTCTCTTGGTGGTTTCCGCCCCGTCCGTCTACAGAAAGCTCTCGTCACTTAACCCCACCAAAGCGCAGGGCCCCGACGGCATTCCAGCTTGGCTTCTAAGAGAAAATGCGGATGTTTTAACGCTCCCTGTCATGAATATTCTGAATAGCTCATATCACGAAGGTCACCTACCACCATCCTGGAAAATGGCAAACATAGTCCCAGTGCCCAAACAAAACCCAGTGAGAGATATCAACAAACATTTACGGCCCATTTCTCTTACTCCAACATTATCAAAAATCGCCGAAGAGTTTGTTGTGGAAGTATATGTGAAACCAGCAATACTTAAGGAAATTAATGCCAATCAATTCGGATGCGTCCCCAAGTCATCAACGACGCATGCCCTTATCAGTATGATACATACGTGGACTAAATACACAGACGGGAATGGCGCAACCATACGAGTTGTCCTCTTTGACTACAGAAAAGCTTTTGATCTGATTGACCATACTATCTTGGCCAGTAAACTAAGTTCATTGGATATCCCATACGGAATTGCATGCTGGATCATTGACTTCTTAAAGTGTCGTAAGCAGAGAGTAAAACTAGATCATGACTGTAAATCAGAATGGACTGATGTCCCAGCCGGAGTCCCACAAGGAACAAAATTAGGGCCGTGGCTCTTTGTGCTGATGGTCGATGATATTCAAGTCACTGACAATGAATTATGGAAATACGTGGATGACACAACGATAGCTGAACTTGTTCATAAGGACGAATTAAGTATCATCCAGAATGCAGTTTCAGAAATAGTTACGAAGTCTCACCATAGCAAGTTTCAGTTAAACGAAGATAAATGCAAAGAGTTAAGGATTTCCTTTGCTAAGAAAGAACCCGATTTCACTCCTGTTGTAATTAATGAAAAAGCTATCGAAATTGTTCCAAATATTAAACTTCTCGGATTGAACATTACAAATGACTTAAAATGGAACTGTCACGTCTCAGAAATTATACGTAAAGTGTCCGCTAGACTTTATTTTTTAAGACAACTGAAAAGAGCGAATCTACCATCAAAAGAGCTCCTGACATTTTACACTACATGCGTACGTCCAATTACTGAGTACGCGTGTCCAGTATTCCATAACGGACTACCGCAATATTTATCAACCGACTTAGAACGATTACAGAAGCGTGCACTAAGAATAATTTACCCTCAAGTCACCTACGTTGATGCCCTATTAACAAGCAATCTAATAACACTCCACGAGCGCAGAAAAATGTTGACCGTCAAACTTTTCAATGAAGTAACTAGTAATGAGAACCATAAGTTGCATAGCCTGCTACTTGAGCCTAACACATGTGATGTGAACTTATGGCGAAAGCGAAGTTTCAATGTGCCAATATGCAAGACAAATAGACTGAAAAACAGTTTTATTTATAGTAACAGTATATAGACTAATTTAATAATTTTATATATAGACATGCAGTAATATAAATCTTAACTATTTTATTATACATTTTTTACCCTGTAAAGTATTATGCAATTCAGCTATTCAGCTGCAAAATTATTTACTAATAAATCTATCTATCTATCTCTATCTATCTAAGAAAGTATAATCATGCGACAGGCCATAAATCCCCACCTACCACAGTCAAAAAACGAGTATTGAAGAAAAAGAAACCCCTTATGACACTCAATTTTGATGACGACGTCGATGACGACAACAACAAGATTAAGAAAATAAAAGTAGAAAGTGATGATGATGAGGTTTGTCACATTTTAAGTCTAACAGTAATTTCAGAAATTTTTTATTATCGTTTTAGATGTTGTAAAACTATACAAGATACATTATGTTTATACGGTAATACTATAAATAAAGAGTTAGCATGTAAAAATATAGAAGTAGATTTTGTGGGGATATTACGCGATAAAGAACTCGTTGATGAACTTGAAGAGTATTATACTTATTTTATTTCTTTATTTTAGAAATGAATAAAAAGAAAAAAACAATTTTCTGCTGACTTTATTGAAAAAGCTTCAAGATTATTAAAAGGAGAGACATTAACTGATGAGGATTATTCTAATTATAGATTACATAGTAGTAGTAAAAAAATATATAGACGTTTGAAATATTCTGTTAATAAAAATAATGAACAATGGGAAATTGATTTAGCTGAAAATAAAGATTTAGCCCGATATAATAATCAATATCGTTATTGGTTGGTGTGTATTGATATTTTTTCAAGATTTTGTTGGGTAAAATTAATAAAAAAGAAAACGTCTAATAATGTTAAAAATAAATTTGAAAGTATTCTTATTGAAGAAGGACTAGCTCCTCTTAAAATTCAAAGTGATGAAGGAACAGAATTTCAAGATATACGTACGAAATTAAGTAAAAAGTATAATTTTGAAGTATTTCATACTTATAATAGAGAAATAAAAGCATCCCATGTGGAACGTGTAATTGGAACTTTAAAAACAATGGTTCGTCGTGTTTTAACAATGACTGGAGAATTTGAATATATTCAGTATTTACCCCTTATTGTTAATCGTTATAATAATTCCCCACATAAAGCATTAGCTGGTGCAACACCTTTTGAAATGTATCGTGAAGAAAAAAAAGGAAAAATACGTAAAGTAAAAAATAAAATAGTACGTGATCATTTAAATTATCCTATTCCCACTCAAGATCTGATACAAGAAGGAACTCGTTAAGAGTAAAAAATAATATTTTTTAAAAAAGTAGTCTTCGACGATGGACTAATGAGATATTTTTTATTAAAAAAGTATTTATCACTGACCCTGTTACATATCAATTAGAAGACGAACAACATGAAGAAATTAAAGGAATTTTTTATCGTGCTGAATTACAAGTTTTTAAAAAAAAATGAATTTACACATTGCTAGTAATTCAATATCAAGAGGACTTCAAAAGAATTTGATTAATGATTTTGAAATGAAAATTGCACAACCTATTGATGCTTTCAACAATGAAAGTTTTTTAGAAGTTTGTTATCCACAAACAACTAAAAATATTGTGGGTGATGAATGTTTTTTTTCATTTATCATAACCTATAAGGATTTTATACCTGAAGTAATTAATAATACGGTATACGCAAACAGTGAGTTCGTTTTTACATCGGATAAATTTATTATACCCGACGGAATTTATGATTTATCTTCATTAATTATATTTTTAAATAATATCTTAGAAGGATTTGAAATTTTTTTTACAATCGGGTCAAATGGGAAAGTAATTATTAATGTTAATGTTGAGATTGAGTATTGGGTATATGCAAATGCGAGTAAAGCAGCTGATGGGTTGCAGGTAAATGAATTTCGATTATCTAACAAGACGACGTTAGAAAAAAAGGGTATTCAATATGCTTCTTTTAATCAAAAGATTAATATATTATTTTCAAAAAAATTAGCTTTTATGCTAGGTTTAAAAAATGAAAAAGATCTTGAAATCGTACCCCTCTTGTTTGAAATAAAAAAAGATAACCCTACCCCTCAAACCCTTTTTTCTAAACATTTTGATTACTTACCCGATGTATCCGATGGATTAAATAAAATGTTTATATATTGTGATGAAATAGAACTGGGGTTAGTTGGTGATAGTTGTGCTGAATTGTTAACAACAGTACCCATTCAATGGAATCAACAAGGTGGTGGGGGGAATGGACAATTAGTTTGTTATAGTCCCCCAAAATCATTGAGAAAATTTAGAAAAGAAATTATAAGAGAAATTCATATTAAAGTTAAAGATACTACAGTAAAATTAGTTTCTTTCGATTCAGGAACGCTTAGTATTGATTGTTTAATACATTCAACATAATGCTTTTGATTGTTCTTGAAGAAAAAAATGGGGAAATGATAATTAAAAAATATAAATTATTTTATCCTTTTTCTCTTTACATTTTAGTAAATAGTGGGAAAATTTTTTTATGGAATTTAAATTCGATTGAATATAAAAATATAAAAAATTCATTTAGAATTACGTGTGCAAAAAAAAAGGATTTCAGTTCTATAAAACAATCAAAAAAAAAAATACAAAAAGGAGGTTTTGGAGGAGCGTTGGCACTGGGTATGTTTCTTCCTCAAGTGTTGGGAACACTTTCAAATATTCTTAAAATTAACGTTTAAAAAAAAAAAAGACTAAAAAAATTGAAGATGTTGAAAAAAATGACATTATTTAGTGAGCCTTTACAATTTTTTACTTCATCACCCTATAATGATACGTTTACTGAATGTCGTGAAACGGAAATTATCGCAACGCCTGTAGATAATCAATCGTCAGTATACACGTTTACAAGGCATGGGAATGCCGTTGGATTAATGAAAACAAGTGATGCTAAAATAATGGCTACAGTATCAATTAGAAATGCTGCTGGAGTTATAGCACCTGCAGCATCAGGGTTTGCGATGATTACATTACCCCTTCGTACAATGTGGAAAACAAAAGAATTAAAAATAAATGAAAATTTAATTACGCCATCAGATAATTTTGCACATTTAGCATCATGGATACAATTTATAATGCGTCAAACACCGTCGGGATATAAAGATTCTAAAGAGCTTAATTTAGCATATTTAGATACAGCCGAACATATGAGCGATATCGTGGGTTTCACTGATAATGCTAATGTCGTAAATGCAGGAGGGAGACAAAAAGTACTTGCATTTCAAAATCAATCACAGCATTTGATAGATGATATTGATTGTTCATTATTTAGTGAAGGTGGTGCTGAAATATATATTCCTACAGCGTATAAAGTTGAATTACGTTTAACGCGTGCATTAAATACAATTGTAATGATGGGTGCCAATCATGCTAATATGCCCGTTGCTGATACTATAATTACCCTAGACGATTTTAAAATAAAAATTCCTGTATTTAAACCAAAAAAACAATTATCAAATGCAATTAATACAGAAATGATGACCCATAATAAAGAAACATTATACTAGAAATACGTTATACGCAACACCCCTCGCCCGCTTATACTGTTTGAAACTTTTATAGCGTAGTTGCTAATTTACTACTGTAATACAGTACTGTAGTTCTTTTACTTGAATTAGGTACAGGTATTAGCCCATTTATTTGCAAAACTGAATAAATTTGCAGTGGACAATATCTCTGAGAGCTTTGTGTTGTTTGAATTTAATTCTTCCATAGGACATCAAACTAAATAGCGTAAACTTTTTAAATTTTTGGGTGCAGTACCTGGCACCTGCACTGAACAGAATAGTGGGGAAGTTTACTGCTGTTTCTACCATAAATCACTAAGAAAGAAATTACAGCACTTGTCTCACAGGCCTCAGGACTGACATGTGTACCCTCCCATAAATTTCCATGAGATGTATGAATATTGATCCCTTAATTGCAAGTATATATTTTTAGACACCTCATACGTTTATAATGTTATTGTATGGTAGTAACAGTACAGCATAATATACAATTATTGGATGAGGTTGAGCATCATGATTGATGATATCAAGAATTATCCAGACCGAGGTCAATGTTACCTGCCAAAGCAGATAACTTTGACCGAGGTCTGGATAACTCTTAAATATCATGCATAAGCCGAATCCAATAATTGTTTTATTGTACATTGTTCAAGATAGTCTTACTATAAAAATATACCAGGCGTTTTTTAATTTGTAATTTTTGCACGTTTGGTCCTAGTGACGTCATCAGTGTTAAATAATTTTTGTTTTGGACACCTCCGTGCAATAATTCACAGTATTCAACAGAAATGAGGTCGCACCTGCCAGAGATTAAGAATTCATTGGAATTTACCAATAGGAAACGAGAATGAATTTTCAATGTATAATAAATGCTTTTAGCCAGTGGAATTGGGGAAAGTGTTGAGATGAACTGGTAGGTACGCAATACGCATAATGGTTGCAACATTTCATTGGTCTGCAGAATACACCAATCACAAGTGATTGATGTGGCGATGTGGCCGGGCCTCTTGCAAGACCCGGGCATTTTTAAATTTTTAAATTTTTGAGTGCAGCAACAGAATAGTGGGCGGTCTACTGCTGTTTCTACCATCAATCACTAAGAAAGAAATTACTTTTATCACAATATTGATGACTCACGAAATAATCAATGCAGTATTTTGTATATAGACACCAAAGGCTGTTGAAGGAAGAAAGTGCATCTCTATCATACAATGAGTGTCCTTTAAAAAAATCAAATTCGTTCAAATGTCTACGGATGGCATGCATATATAGTGCAAATGTATAGGGGTCCATTCAAATTAGATTTACTAAGACGTACCTATTAGGGATAATACTCCAATTGTTGGTGTGGATAGATTATATACAGTAAGTTGATCATTCTACCCACATTGGACTACTGTGATGTGGAGCTGGCAGCAATATGAATAACTAAATATTGATGGTCATAATCAGAGGTCTCTAGGCATAATGCATGTCAGGGAAACTGATTGGTTAATAGAAATCCCAAGTTTTGTACCTCTTGTATTAGAAGCAAGTCACATTGTGCAATGCTAGTTAGGAAATTCCATGGCATTTTAACATCATATCTACCAGTAAAGAGCTATTTTCCATGTTTCAATTAATCTGTTCATACATGTTATAGCACCATTATCAATAGCCTTAATTGACAATATGTGAAGGATATACAACTTTTGAGTTAAAATTAGTTTTTGTAACATTGTACTGTACATTTGTAACAACTGTAATTTGTTAGAAAACAAGACCCCATATATTGATACCAGTGTTAGCATTGAAGGGGCTATCCTGTATAAATATTATTGTATTATTATTATTATTAATACTAATAATAACAATGCATTAACAATAATACTAATAATAATAATACCTAATGCAGATTGCAGATACCATATTTGCCATGTAACAAAGCATATAATATATGGCATTGTGTACTATAGTATCTAAATTATATCACAGTGCACATATATATTATAACCTATATTCAGAATGCCATGCCTAGTCTGCTTGTCGACAATGATCTAGCTAACACACATAGTAGCTGTCAACATACCCAATATGAACTTATAATAATAAGCTGTATTTTACATTGACAGAATAAGTGGTGACCCACTAGACCAGCTAAGTGTACTGTATAGGTCTAACATGTTCCATAATGGATGGAGTACTGTAAACACAGATTATATATGGAATACATACCAGTATACAAAACATGGACGTCAAGATGATATCATCAGAAACATAATATTCCTGGTTGAAAAAATTATAACCTTCTTATTGCCAGTGACGGCCTCTAACCATTGAGCCATCGAGATTCAGATGGAGAGGGGTTAAAATGATGCACTGGTTCTAATGATATATGTACTGCCTATGCACAGCAGTTACTATATATTTCAGTAATGACTAATGATTGGGTGTGTTAATATATACACTGCTGTTATATCAATAGAATCAGTACATCAATGTAACGTTCACTCACCATCTGAGTCTTGGTAGCTCAATGGTCAGAGCATCTCACTGGAAATCAGAAAGTTATCCCTGTCCGGGACACAGAATAATTTTTCTGAGGATATGAGCTTGCTTGACAATCATCCATGTACTGTATCGTCTGTTTCCCCCCGAGCTCTCCC